>NMRB01001001.1:76674-162632 GCA_002633025.1 Notospermus geniculatus | reverse complement strand
AGTTTCGACGGATGACACGCGACACGAACACGCAGGCGAAGAAAGGTTTCATGGGGATGAATCCTTTGTGAAGCCAGTGTTCGCCTTCGTGTTCGTGTCGCGTGTCATCCGATAAGTCGGCCATACACGTTCAATATTATTTCACAATATGAGGACCAAAATGGGCGATATTATTGTCAATCTTTCTCCCACCCATCATGTCAGAAGCCACGTGCCCCTATTTGGGCCCCAAATTGTGCAATAATATTGATCGTGTATGGCCGGCTTATGTTCCTTATGGGTCGCCGTACCGGTACATCTGAGAGCAAACTCGCGCGAGAAAACGCTCCACCACCACGTGCAATCGGCACCTTTTCGGTCGACAGGCCATTTGAGGGAGGGGGCAGCGTCTTATCCGGGCTACGTCAAGGGACGAAATTAGGAGCAAGGCCGCGATCCCGGGAAACCATCCAATGTCGGGTTACCGGCCCGCAGTTGAAATGTACACTGGTAGTTGTCCATCTATAAATTACACTGTACTGAACGATTCATGTCCACTAAGTAGGCCAGCATTTTATGCAATTAAATGAATTTATGATTTGTTGCCATTCTTTGTTCTTGTATGATGTCATCCTCCCACAGCAGGAGTTTTTACCTCGCTCCTCTTCATCCTCTTCATACAGTGTGGAGTGTATGAAGAGGAACGAGACCAAAGCCCTGGTGGGAGGATGGTATGATGTTGACGTCGTCAATTACTGGACTCCTCATTGTGTGAGAAAGTAGGTGTAGCGTCTTTTTTTCTCAACGTCCTCGTTTCTGAACCTCCGCGTTCCAAACTTAAGTAGACGATCGACTAAAAAAGTTGTCGACTGCCGACGTACTTGTTTTGCGTTCACAGCGCCAACTAGCGTCTTTTTTTTCTCAACGCCCTCGTTTCTGAACCTCCGCGTTCCAAACTTTTAGAAGACGACCAACGAAAATAGTTGTCGACTGCCGCCGTCCTTGTTCCGCATTAAAAAACAGCGGCAGTGCCTTATATCAGTGTTTCCGCCAGAGGGTACGCAGGGTACGCTGTGAGTACCCTCAAAGGCACAGAAAAGGGCCATTTTCTTTAATTTCATGGGGTGTTTTGCTGATTTTGAAGAAATACCCTCAAAAATATTTCTGGCAGAAACCCTGTTATTGTATTTGTTTTTCGACCTCCTTG
This sequence comes from Notospermus geniculatus, assembly GCA_002633025.1. Lineage (NCBI taxonomy): Eukaryota > Metazoa > Nemertea > Pilidiophora > Heteronemertea > Lineidae > Notospermus > Notospermus geniculatus. Next base: position 161,446 of record NMRB01001001.1, on the reverse strand, counting down.
TTCTACAACCTCCATGTTCGTCGTAAAAAGAATTAAACTGTCGCATTTTATTCTTGATTTGCGTTTTTATATCTGTTTCTACAAAAGAATATCTCGTTTCGCAACGTCCTATTTTTGCACATATAACCGCCCATAGGCGTATTCGAATCCCTGTTCTCGAGTGACCCAGGTGCAGTGTTCGCGTGTTGAGGTTCCGAACAGGGAAGTGCGTGTCGCCAGGTATCGGGTGTCGTTGCCATGGTTGCTGAGCATGGCGGATGTAATGCTGCGGGCTGTGTCCCTGTGCAAAATCAGATTTTTGTTGCAGGAAAGGTCATTTTTCCTATCCTGACAGCATCCACGGATATACCCACATTACAAATTACATTACTGCAGGCATGAAAGTCCCATATTCAAGAAAGACACAAAGTTTTATCGAAATTTACTTGCTACATTTCGTCGTCAATGACATTGGCCGCCATCTTTGTTCTCGGTGTTCTCGGTTTCACCCCCGAAAAAGTGGGGAGTGGAAATTTCGTTCGCGAACGCTGTTCTCGTGTCGGTTCTCGGCGTTCGAATCCCGCACTCGTGTTGATATCAACACGAGTGCAGGGATTCGAATACGCCCAGTGAGACCAGGCGCAAGTGCGCATGCCCAGCACCTTGGCAACCAAACAACTATTCTTGGCTCCTGTGGTGCATTTTGCTCATAATTTATCGCATTAAAACAAAGGTTACGTACCGCACTTTATAATAAAATCAACGAGTATAGATTATACATATATTCGTCTCTATTTTTGATAATTTTGGAGAAAGGACATCGGAGGAGAATGGCGAAAACTGTGATTTCAGCGAAGTACCCACCACTTGTGGATCCAACCAGAACTCCTCTTGCTTATGGAGACAGGGCAGTGCCACGATTGGTAAGACATCCTACATAGCCTAATTATTTTGCCACAATACATTTCAACATAGTAATGTGGACTTGTAAATCATGAAATAGGGGCTTTTGACAAGTTTTGTCAGTGTCATTTTATGGTAGGCCTAAGCCCTGTGCTATTTTTGTCAATGCCTAAAAGAAAATAGGCTAGGCTAGGCCTAAACATGCTAAATTTTTTAAATAAATTCAACATTTTTCACTCCTCTTCGACCTCATTTCAGAACCGAGAACTCAACGACACCACGCTGCTGACACGCCAGAGAGCATTGATGTCTCTCTGTGATTACCTCCACGATCCAGAAAACATTGCTGAGGTTCTCAGCTCTGATATTCCTGAAAGTTTGAAGAAATTACTTCAAGATTCTGACCTCACTGTCAGACAAAAAGCGACGGAATGCCTATTTGTTATAGCTGGACATGCAATTGGAAGAGATTCATTTCTTGAAAAAGCTATCATTATTCCAATCTCAAAACTGTTCGATGATAAAGAGGATATTGCCAGGAAAAATTCTCACAAAGCGATTGAGATGACATCTGAAACACCACATGGAGCTGAAGGCATTGTGAAAGCAAACCTTGTCCCAAAGTTAGTTGGCAAACTCAGAACAGAACATGATGAAATCAGAGTAAGTTGAATTTAAATAATGGTATTGCCAGGTTTATGAGATTAGGAGGGCTATGTCTATGACGAGATATGAAATTTTATCTCCATGCCACAACCAATAAGTAGGCCTACCAGTGCCTCTTGCTCAGATAATCACCTACAGCTTCCCTGCTGCAGTACATGCGTTCATATCTCTAGTGTTTTTTTCTTGCACTTCAGGAACTTATCTTGGACACCCTTCACTTCTGTATGTTCTTCAACACAGCAGAGGCCCTTAGTAATCAAGATATGCAAGTATTCGATGAAGTTCTTTCATCAGAAGGCATGCAGGTTTTCACTGAGTTACTATCACATGAATCACCTGTCATCAGATCGAAAGCTGCCAGAGACATCATGGACCTAAGGTGAATAAAACAATGAGATATTCAAATCCCTAAAAGCATTTTGTAACTTCATTCTTATTCCAACTGCTACGTTTGCATCATTTCTTTCCATAAACTTGTTAAATCCAAGGATGTTCCATACAATAGAAATTGCTGAAAAGTCCTTTCTTCTGTCTTTCAGTGTTCCATTGGCAGGCAAAAAGAAAGCTGTTGAGGTCAAGTGTATGCCTTTATTGGTCAAACTCTTGAAGGACAGTGATTCAGACGTGAGAGCCAAGGCTGCACTCGCTATTATGACGTAAGTTACCGGTATTGATTATTAGTGTATCTCTGCTGACTTTCACCTCAGTTGGTATCGGTGACTGGTGGATCTACTTTGCACCCAGTCTGTTTTACCTGGTTGTCTGTTTTATTCCCCTTTCAGGATAACAATCACAACAGATGGTAAATACAATGCCTTGGATTGTGAAGCCATTCCACCACTAGTTGACCTAGTGGATGACCCAGACAGTGAGGTCAGGACAAATGCTATCAAGGTAAGATGTCCTATTGGAAAGATTCCTTCAGGAATATTTCAGCAGAATTTCATGTCATTTGGGGAAAGCTAGAACCACAGTCAGTCAAGTGACTTTTCACTTCATGCAGTTTTGTCAAATTCTATGGAAGATCTCCATGTTTGTCCTGCTGTTTCATGAATTCTACCATCTGTAGTCATCATTCTAAATCATTTGACTTTCAGGCACTGACATGTTTATCAGAAGCACCAAAAGGAAGAGAAATACTTCTAAACCACGTGGATAAGATCCGTGAGAGAACATTTGACGAAATCCCAGCTGTTGTCAAAGTGGCAGAAAAAGCTGTCAAAGTGATTACATGGAAACCTTGAGACTACTGGGCTCCACAAACAAATTCTCTTGATGGAAGTCGAATATCCTGCTTGCCTTTCAAAATACATGAAAAAATGTCAGTTCACATTTCGATTTGATCTGAAGAATTTGCTGGAGTTGTCTCGGATGCAGTTTTTTTCATTAACCCTGACATTCCCGTGTCAAGATGATACCATTAACTTCACATTGTCCGAAAAGCAAGCACTCCCGACTCCCAACAAATCAGGTTTGATACTACAAGCAGGCTTACAGCCAAGTACAAGAATGCTTGTCTTTTGAAAGTGGTCATTACAGATTATCAATGGCTGTGGCAATTCTCCAATCAGCAGGTTGGTGGTGGTACAGTAGGGGGATTTATGTAAGTGAAAGCAATCTGTCTCCCAACAGAAAGAGCTCTTGATGCAGGGCTCTTTCAGCGGGGTATAATGTTCTTTATGGGAACCTGTTTTTAAATTCTATGGTCACACAGCCACACATTACGTCATTTGTGATCATGTGTTAGATTGTTATAGACTGTGATATGTATGACTCTTACTTCATACTGTAAATTGGTTGCTTCGTGCCCACCATTCCAATGGTTAAATGTGAGTAAAATTTTAAATTGTTGTATATGACAGTTTTATTTCTCTTCAGTTTGAAAATTTACAGCAAAAATTCATAAGCCAGCAAAATATGTACAACTCGCTTATGAATTTTTGTTCACACCCATCATTTGCTAAAATACTTGATGCAGATGGGACATTTGCTGCCTATGAAGATGATAGAAATACATTTTAGTTAAAAGAAGATTGAAATCAGAGACTGAAAGGAGCTTGTCCTGGCAGTGATATACGAGTCCAGTGTCCGACATTGATTCAGAGTCACAACTAAGGAACTCATCAATCCCCTGAAATCAAGGCAGTCCTTGTAAGATTTATCCAGACTTGCATGTCATCATCACAGGGGTTGCTAAGGAACATCCGGTACCTCTTCATCAGAATCAAACTCCACACCTTCCTCCTTGATCCATTTTCCACACCAATCTTTTTTCCAGCCTGCCCTGTAATGTAACATGTTGTAATTTACAATATGTATCAATTTGATATTCACTTCTTTGTGATCTCTGGTTAGTCGCCTACTCACAGCAATGAAGACTGTTTCAAAACCTTGCCCAACAAGGAGTGAACAGAGCGAAGTCTCATTATCAACCAATCAATCACTTACCCTCTTAGCTGCAGATATTTTTCCTTCTTTTCCCGTTCCTCTTGACTGAGGTCAGTTCTGTTGCTTTGATGATATATGTAATGCTTCTTCTTGAAGTACTTCTGATGAACATAGACTGGCTCACTTGGGACAGTCTCTTTTGGTGTCGTGTTTTCAGGCATCTGTGCCACACTAACAGTCGTTGATTGAGAAATCTGATTTGTCGAAGACTGTGAATTGTTCTGCTGAAATTTCTGATCATTGCTTGAACTCACAACTCCGGTGACTGGACCAGAACCGCCAGCATCATCACCTTTTTGCTGCCTAAGGAATTCCTTCTTGAAGTTTTTGAATGGGCGATTCAGGGTAGAATCATATGAATCAGACTTTGACTCCTTCATGTCATTATTGTGACTAGAGGCCTCACCGCTGAGATCTAGGCGTGGCTTTCTTTCATGAGGTTTCACCTTGTGACGTCTCACCCGTGGATCATATGCAGGTGCAGTCAGAATACCACCAGACCTTATATTCTGAAAACAGTATACAAAACTGTACTGACTACATATACATCGCATGTAGAATACTGCAGATTTTATCAACGGGCAACTAGGGCACATACTTACACGAATACCAAGATCAGAATTGTTACTGTCCAAATACATTTCTTGCTGACGTTTCAAGATCAGATCCTGGAGTTCCTCTTGTTGAGCAGTTGCCATGGCAGCATCTGAAAACCAGAGAAAAGAGCACCGAAACATGGTATCTGAAGTCATCTGATCTACATGTAGGGGCACATGTATACCACGCTTGGTGTCAATAGGTCCAGGTCCAGCTGTTAAAAACATTAACAGATGACGACCCGTCGACGGACACTCTGTGATGGCTAGGCCCTATATAGCTCTGACACCCAGGTGAGCTACAAATGACATACTAGCTAGGTGTTTCTTTCCCTTCCGATGTACGGCAAGCATATTTACGGTGTCGAAGACGGGCTTGTGCTTACAGACTGTGCAGGCAAACCTGAAAGAGAAATGTCATTATGGGTAAAAGATCAGCATTGAATATAAACAGTTTTAACAGAAAGAAAACGAACTTCACAGTCTTTCAGCTATCTAGAATCAAAACTGGCCATGATGGAAGCTGAAAAGCACTCAAAAACACAAAGTCACCCACCTGCCATTGCTACAGAGCAATGCCTCCCCATCTGGGATATCACTCGCAAACAACTCTGCAACCCGCCTCTTCTGAAAAGGTAAAACAAACTTGATCTGAATTATTATTAAACCTCATTGAAATCTATGTAGCACTTTGGGTCACTCGCCATCAAACTAGGCCTAATAGCAGGGCCTACATGTATACAATAGGCCTAGGCCTACATCATCATCGTACTGTACATGCTGTAGCCAGTCATAGCCTATGTTGCTAGGCCTAGGCTAGGCCTATAGCACGTGACGCAAAATTATCGCCGAAGTTTACATGTTTGGCCGATTTTTTATGTGACCTTGTCATGAATTGCACAGATTTTTTCTTCACTTGTCGCATCACTGGCGGAATTGCACATACGTTAATGATCCTGAATAAACATAGCATCTAAATAGCATGGTGTTTCATATCAGCGAACTATACTGTTCGCAGATGCAGCCACCGAAAAACAGGAAAGTTTTTGCAAAGTTTACACAACGGACCGAGATGGCCATGTTCCGACGCCGTCATTGGTATTGTTATTGCGCGTGACGTCAATACGTTGTGACGGCGCGAGTCCCGCCACCGAATGCGCTGAAAATCCTGTGGAAATTTACCTGTTCAAACTGCAATTTCCAAGCACAGAGATCATGAACCACTCTGATTCTTTGCCAGATCTTAGCTTTGATATCCAACTTTGTGAACAGCGGTGTTCTCAGCTTCGGCAACAAAAAAGACCCCATGTAATTTGTGTCTATTTTGGACATGTGTCATCCAGCGATAATTTATGGTAACGCACTATAATTACAAGAAACAAGAAGTTTAAAAAATGGCAAAAGAGCCAATACAGGCTCATGATGCCTATTTGATGATCAAACATGACTGACTGTATGCCCAAAGTGTTGTGGGTAGTCAATATCAATCATGCATTATTGCATGCATGGATGCACACGATGATGCACACAGTGCATGCGTAGTGCACAAGACAGACCACCACCAACGAACCTTCAAAACACCCAATCCGTGGTAATCATCTCCATCTCGTTTGAATGACATCTTGATCTATGTGACAAGTCCTTCACCAGAACATAACAAGGTCCATCATCTTTGCTTTCCCTTCAGCGTAAACCATAAAAATATGGGAAAATTGTTAACGAAACTCGAAAAATCTCATTTCATGGGCGCAGCCATTTTGCTTGAAACGTCATTGACAGGTGCTTTAAAGGTGGGTTGCAGACTGTATTCTCTCTGGGGCTTTCAGGGTGTAAAGTGGGCGTGGCACTCTCCATGACTGAAAAGACTGAAACTCGCGCGTCCTACAACTGTTTTTAACACAGCCATGACAGCTGACGTGCTCTTTCAGAGGCCACTGATGATAACAGTGTTGAGTAGGCCTACTTGCTGAGAGGGATATTGCGGTAGTTTTCCATCCATAATTTTCGTGGTGTAAAAAGTGTTTCCATACAATATTTTTTAAAAGGCCTCGGCCTAGGCCTACATTAGCTCAGAGCGACCATGAACTTTCAATTTTTACACGACGAAATCCGTCAGTCTCGTTTTCACAGCATTCCACATACAATCATCATGATCATCATGGGGAAGGAAAACACTGAGAATCGGGAACACGTGGCCCATGTGCACCGGCCTTGTATGTACGTCGCAAGCTGTGAGCCTTGTCACGGATGGTAATTTGGTCCGCAGATAAGTGCATAGAAATTTCTTCGTCATCCGGGATACCTGCGCAAGAGAATATGCGCAGACGAATAAGTCGACAAAATCTCGGAGTTGGAAATATTAGTGTCTTACAAATTGTGAGTTATTTCTTCAGACTACCAATGAAATAAAGAAATAAAGTCATAAATTGAAAGTTTATGTGTTACTCTATCGAATACCGTCGCCGAATTAGTTTTTGTGTGCTTGTAGTTTTGTGTATGGCGGCAAAAAGTGGAGTCCATGCAAACTGCGATTTTCATTTTCGAGGAAGGTCATCAACCCATCATCCTGCACTGCAGCAGATCCGTTACCTTTTTCGATCGCAGGACAGGTCATGATCTATAGATGCCAGAAAAGAAACTAGGGGCCTAGAGTCCCAATGCTGCACTGTATAACCTGAATCAAATGGTGATGGCTGGATGCCCCAGCAGCAGAAGACCAAGACCACCCGACCATCTCGCCAGTCCATCCTTCCTTATCCCACCAGCCAGGCCCCTATCCTGCCTAGCTAACCTAAGTTGACATTAGCGTGACAAACTGAAATAGTTCTCTTCATGAATTTCCCTTCACACTGCCGTTCGTCAGATATTCCGCTGCAATGATACCGGTACGCCTACCGGTAGGCCTATTAATATTAATTAGGCCTAGGGGGTCGGGTAGGCCAAGGCCCTCCCTATTTTAGTATTTATCATTTCTGAGTGCAGGGGTGGTACCTTCTTTACACAATCCATGTCATGTCATTAGGCCTACTACCCACTCTCCTCCCAAAGGTAAAAGTGTCATTTATACTTGCTTGTCTGTTTGTCTTTTTGTTTCTCAAAAGGGAGGGTCATATGACAAATGAATCATCCAGTTTCACTTTGTCTGGGGCCTACATTTTCAACATCTGTTTTTCACTTATGTACTTGATCTTATGGGCCATCTGGTATTGTGACTGTCGATACCATGGTGGAATAAATGTTGTCCTACATGTAGTCTAAAAGGCCTTCATTGCTGTAAGTCTCGATGTCTGAGTCACACATCTAATTGATTTCATTGTTGCTATAGAAACTAGAAAATTTTGCTTCTTGAGTAGGTGGGGACATACATATCATAGGTTTTTGCAGACATGACAATGCAAGTTACTGGTAAGTAGGTATGGTGCTACCTAGGTAATTGGTACCTGCCCACCAGATAGACTTCACTTGATTATCGAAAATTGATAGGAAGATTTTCATGCTGTCATCAGCTGGTCATGTTTGACTAGGTAGGAGATGCTGTACTTATATCTTGCTTATTATTATTGTTTCTTTCTTGCAGGCTTCATCTTCCACGCCGTGTGTGCTTATTGCAAGCTGAATCACAATGTCTGTTGGTGAAGAACAAACTGAGGTAGGGACAAGTCATTTTCAGTACATGTATGTCGTTATCACCCCTGTGCTCTATATGACCAACTTCATATTGTAGGGTACCTTCCCAATCCCAGTTCCATTTTCACTCTCAGTCTGGGAACTGTATACATTTAGATGTTGAGTCAGGCAAACAGTATCTGTACCAGGTAGTTGCAAGTTTAATCAAAACCAGTGATTTCACAACAGTTTTTTGCAGTGACACATCAGGATGTTCGTGTATTCTTAGTCTTGGAGTGTGGAATTCCCCTCCTTCTGTAAAGTGATTTCCGACCTCCATGATTGTATACCTTTGTTTTGAATTGTCTTTACTATATACTAGGTCAACCTTGATATTTTCCCTGTTTTTAAATAGATATAAGTATTAATGACCTCTTTAGGCCGTAACTAAAACACATTTTTAGGGCATGCTTGTCCTCCTGTTTTGACATTAGGACCCAGGTGATGTGTGACTGCTGAATGAAACTTACTAGGTAATCATTCTGTTGTGGTAATGAGTCCAGTTTCTTGTTTTCAGTGCCCCCTTTGCATGGAGCCATTGGAGTTGGATGACATCAATTTTTTCCCATGCACATGTGGATATCAGGTTTGTCCTAATTTTCTTTTGACATCTGATTTCTTGGGCTTCCCAGTTTGGTTGGTGGGGAAGTCATACTTACTGTATCTGGATTGGTATTCTAGATATGTTCACATTAAAAAATGATATTACATGTACTACGGTAATTAAATCTTTCTCCTGGCCCACTGAAAGACCTTCAATACCATTTCTTTGTTGTTCCAGATTTGCAGATTCTGCTGGCATAGAATAAGAACAGATGAAAATGGTCTATGTCCAGCTTGCAGAAAGGTGGGTAGTCTTATGTTATGTCAGTCCCTTTGGTCCTCTCTGAAGTCAGGGGTTGAAATCAGGTAGAAAAATGGAAACATTTGCTCCAAAGCAAACGACTCACATGGGCAACAATGATTTGAGACGATGTGCCCTTTCACAAGTCTTTCTCTGTCCTCCGCTAGGCCTGTTAACCTTAACAAGCTGCACCTTCACTGCATTCATCTTATGTTTCAGCAATACCCAGAAGACCCTGCAGAATTCAAGCCTCTCACAGAAGATGAGTAAGTCTTAGTATCCTTCAATTCCTTTACGTGATCTTTCACTTACATTCTTTGCGACATTGTTTAAACTCCACGTTGTTGATTTTCCTGTTCACTGACAAGGGCCAGATAATCGGAAAAGTTCAGTTCTGACTGTAGACACGTGCAGTCTGGTGATTAGATGACATTAATCAGTGAGGGTGTACCCAGAATACAGGGGAAGAAAGGTTTTCTCACTCCGGTTAACTCTTGTTTGCTTCAGATTGCAAAGAATAAAGAAAGAGCGTCGCCAGAAAGACCTTCAGAGGAAACAGAAGGCGGCAGAAAATAGGAAACATCTTGCAAACGTCAGGTATGTTTTGCTGGTTATATTTTCTTTTGTGGGGAACTGTGGTGTGATTCCTATGGAAAGCTAGAAGATAGGCTCCTTCCTTTTGGCCTCTTACTGACACCATGAACCTTTCCTGGTGAGTGGTGCCTTCAGTTTCATGTCATTCCATGTTATCTTTCAGAGTTGTACAAAAGAACTTAGTATTTGTCGTTGGTCTTTCTCAAAGATTAGCTGATCCAGAGGTTCTGAAGAAACATGAATATTTCGGCAAGTTTGGAAAAATTCACAAAGTTGTGATAAACCAAAGTACTTCATATGCTGGTGCACAGACACATGTAAGTATACCAATAGAGAGAGGGTGACTCTCTAAATGAACTTGCCTTAAAAATTTCTAAGCCCGAGGGGGTATATCGAACTGTTTCTTAGATTGCCTCATGTACATTTCAGGGTCCAAGTGCCAGTGCTTATGTAACGTACCATAAGCCAGAAGATGCTCTGAAGGCAATACAGGCTGTGAATAATGTTTATGTAGACGGGCGCACCCTCAAATCTTCCTTAGGAACTACGAAATACTGTAGTCATTTCCTAAAAGGTTCCCAGTGTCCTAAACTTGTAAGTAGATGTTTGTGTCAGGTTTCTTCGTGTTGACGTTTTCTGTATCAGTTTATCTGTATTGTGAAATTTGACTTTTGTCCATTTCTGTAATTGTTCTCTGGTGAAATCTTGGGTCTTCTTTCTGGCACATTCCGACTCATTTTGCTGTCATGAGTCACATTTGTCCAGAATTAAAGAATATCACTCCATTTCAAATTGCAGGATTGTATGTATTTACATGAATTGGGTGAGGAGGCTGCGAGCTTTACGAAAGAGGAAATGCAACAAGGGTAAGTAGGCCTTCTCTTGAGGTTGATATGTCTCTCCTTGCTCGATTTTCATTTCCACATGGGAATAACCAACAGAAGATTTCACCTCCTTGTTTGAGAAAACTCCGAGGCATGGTTTTGGTTGAGAATGAAATCCGAGTGTCTCTTAGATATAATGTTTGTCATTTTCCAGAAAACATCAAGAATATGAACAGAAATTATACGAGACGTTTATGAACACGCAAAATGCTGCTCATCATGGTGCGAAAACCCAACATCAGTCGTCACAGCAGCCGCATCCCCCGCTGTCGCACACACCACCACAGCAACAACAGACACATCAACACCTACAGAATGCACAACAGAATGCGAGGTAAGTCACGGCAGATTTGGTAATCTACTTTCACCTGAAAAAAATTATCCTTGGCAGTGGAAGTGTTCAAGAAATGACCTCCGATTCTAACATGATTTCTGTTTCAGGAAAAAGCCTGTGTCTCCCCCTACGGTTACACATCCTCAAGTTGTGCCTGTCTGTCATCATAATGTCCCCCCAAACACAAACAAAGAGGCGTGGCCGTCTTTGCAGAGTGGCACAGGGAGTAAGTCGGACAGGTTATCAAATGGTAACAAACCTCCACACCAACAGACGACAGCGCCACAGGCACAGAAACAAGACACATCAGCCTTACAGAACTCTAATCACAGAGCACCTGGTGCAAATCTGAACAGACACAGAGGGCATGAAACAAATAGGTGTGTGATACTTCTCTTAGGATTGCTTGAATTCCATCAACATTGTTTGCTTCTTTGTTCCCTTGGATGCAAGGGGGCAGCACCATCCGTGCCAAACCATCCATCTTGATCTGAAGAGAGCAGAAGTTGCTCCTTGACAGACTGCTTGAACTACAAGTTCTCTGTTAACACAGCCTCAAATGTGTTCCTTTGCTTTGAAGATTTCAATCATTGAAGGATCAATCGGGCTGTGAGAAATAAGTACTATGGTCTCCCTTACTTTTAATTCCAGTATCAGTAAACCAGTCGAACGGCCCTCTACAAATTCACCATCACCAGTCACAGATGTGAAAGCTGTATCTCCTCCAATCAGTGTCCCGCAGATGACTCCCAATCCTATAGGTGCTAACAGAAAGCCATTCTTTGACAACACACAAGACAACTTGTCTCTCTTCAGTGGTAACGGATTTCCTCCCAGACCGCTACATAAACCTCTGGTGCAGCCTGCACCTATTGGTAAGCTATATTTCATCCCCTGCCTTAAATTTCTGTTTTGAATAGTGTCATTGTCAACACTGTGACATTGACCAGAGGACATGGAAATTGTTGCGTGTCAGTTGGTGCCTTGATGCGTCGCGCACCCTGAATGGCTTCTTGTTATTTCAGAGGAAACAATTCCCACAACAGCAATTCCGNAACGGCCCTCTACAAATTCACCATCACCAGTCACAGATGTGAAAGCTGTATCTCCTCCAATCAGTGTCCCGCAGATGACTCCCAATCCTATAGGTGCTAACAGAAAGCCATTCTTTGACAACACACAAGACAACTTGTCTCTCTTCAGTGGTAACGGATTTCCTCCCAGACCGCTACATAAACCTCTGGTGCAGCCTGCACCTATTGGTAAGCTATATTTCATCCCCTGACTTAAATTTCTGTTTTGAATAGTGTCAATGTCAACAGTGAGTCTGTGACATTGACCAGAGGACATGGAAATTGTTGCGTGTCAGTTGGTGCCTTGATGCGTCTCGCACCCTGAACGGCTTCTTGTTATTTCAGAGGACACAATTCCCACAACAACAGCAATTCCGGACACAATTCCTGTATCTAGTTGTGGGGACTGGCAAACGGCATTTGGTTTGACAAGCTCAACTACAGACTGTCATGAGGATGATCTAGGTAAAATTTGATTTTGAACATAGCTTTCCCTGCTGCTAAATTATCTGTAGTTACATGTACTCTTTTACCATCAGTTGTCCCCCTTGTTATGCCAGGTTGTTATGTCAGGTTACATTTTTACAGCATTGATTTACACATTGTAGATTGATATTTTCATACAACCTCTATTACAATTTTGAGTTTAACTTCTATGTCTTACAGGATTCGATCCTTGGAATGAATCTACCAAAGCACTGGCAGATCTTATTGAAAGAGAGCAAGGACAACAGTCACAGCAGAATCTACACAATTCACCCAGATCTGCACCCCCAGGATTTATGCCTGGCCCAGGAAATCCCTACGTAATAAACCAACCAAAAACAGGTACATTTCATGTTTCCTTTTGAATTGTGTTTGTCGGTCTCCATTTTGTTTTGTGTGTAGCTTTCTTAGAATGGGATTTGTGACTCTGTTGTCAAGATTTGTCGACCTGGATTTTTCTGTCTATTAAGTTTAGGCTGGATGGCATGGGGAGTCTCCGTATTATACTCTCTTCTCTCACCTCTTCTACTCACCATTGAAAAATACATGTAGATGATGAGTAGGGGCAGGGCTGTGATGTACTTAAAAACCTCATCTCTCTCTCTCCTTCCAGCAATTATTCGTTTTTGCGGCTTCTGTGGTCTAACTCTCTGGCTGTATTTTGTTTACAGGTCAATTAGGTGGTAGTAAAATAATGAATTTGATGTCGTCATTGTCCACCGGAAACACAACTGTTCCTCAGCCGCCAGGTTTCGCTCCACTTCACCAAAATAACACATGCCATGATGTGCTTTCAGATTTAGGTCTATCAGGAAAGGATCATTCTTCAAATAACGAGGCAAGTATCATTATGATCTTTGTGTGGAATCACTGTATCCTCTGTTGTAGTGTCAATTTTAAGTAGGGGTTGAGATAACTCGATTCACGTAGTGTAGCTATGCATTCTAAAGGCTTCATGCTTATCGTAGTCCGACAGCATGTTACTGAAGAAATGCCCCCTGAAAATTTTGAGGCTGTTGAACATGGGGGGCATTTTCCTCTAACATCTGGTCGTGTGCTCGATATAGACCCTTGATAGCAAAGATCGTGGACAGCCACCGGAATCGTTTGTGGAAATCAGGAGTCCTTCATACCTGGTTCTCAATGTGTGATTCGTGGAAATTCAAAAGTAAATTCACTAATCAAGAATTCCATGGAATGTGCATGCTGATAATTCCCCTACCTGGCTTGCAACATGTCTCCTGCTGCAAAGTTCTATTGCTTTCGTCTACCTCCTGGGTAACTTATGCTTCACCAGAGTTGATATGTTTTCTGTTCAGTCAATAAAGAAATTATGAAGTACGTTTTGATGTTGTTCCTGCACTTGCTTTCTTCACAATAAGCCACATGTTGGTGACTGTTCATCATCGAAATCTCTTTCCTGATCAGTCTAGAGTGTCACCAAGATTTAATCACCCCATGCACACTGAGTGGCCTTTCTTTATTACTGGTGAAATGTTATGCTCTGTACGTTGAGAATTTTAGAGGTTGCAGATTACTCCAACAGAGTGGTCTATGTGAATTGTTTTTTTATGGTGTTCATACAGTATCTTTTGCTTTTATATGCAAACACTACCCTTGCTTCGTACATGCAGTAATTCCTTATACGAAAAAGTGTAGGTTCCTATAATGTCCTGCTCGGTGCCGACCTTGCAAGGACAGCTTCTAATTCTAGATCGCAGACATTTTTCTTCCACCTTACAATTTGATAGTGAGTTGCATGCTTTGTACGGTAGAAGGGTGTACTTGATGTTGTATACTTTATCGTCATATACTTCTCAGATATTGTCTACTTGTGTACTTGCTGTGTACTGGTCATTTGTGTCAGTTATAAAGTCAGGATAGCTGTGGACGCATATACCACTAATCTGTGGCATTCAACTCCAGTATGTAAGGAGTTCTGGCACTTAGTTCAATTACATGTACAATGTAGCAGCCCTTTATGGAAGATATAATGGCCAGGGCCTGAGTATCATCAAAGTCAACTGGGAGAGGGCCGTCCTAGTCATTCTTAATTGCCTTGGCACCTCTGGCTTCCATAAGATGTGCACATTCTGCGTGTGACCCAGTATGTTTTAAAAGTCTGTGTTCTTGACGAAATTGCTTGGTATATCCTGGTATATCACTTCTAAAGGTCTACAAAAGGGTAAATCGTATTCTGCACAAGATTGATCATGAAACATTCTTGTTATCAGGATGTCTTCAACATGAAGGATTGGCAAGATGGACTACGAGCATTACTTCCGAACATCAATATCAGCTTCGGTGCTCCACCAGCTTACCAGACATCAGCACCCAGATCCCCGCCACAGATGATTCAGCCTCAACAGAAAGGTAAGCTACTAAAGGCGCTACTCCACGTCAAAGTGTTCTCACCTAAGTTGGCTCTCAATGGACAACTTGCTGTGGGAGACTTGAGGCAGTCTTTTGTGTCAGTGGTCTCAACGTGAGTCCTACAGAAACCAAAAAAGGTGAATTTCCTATTGAGAGCATGGAATGGAAGAGCTGGTGGTTTGTGGTGATGGTGGTGTTTTTTTGTGGAAGGCCATCTCTTGGAATCTTAAACGTTTGGGATACTTGGCGAAGAGTAGAATAGAAGAGCAACAGGCTTTAAATGATTGTGTGAAANGTCCGCTTCAATCCGATCAGATATGGTTCACGTTTGGGCGAATTTGAAGAACTCAACTTGATGACCCTGAAAAATGTTGAAAAAGAGATAAAAGATATATGGGATTTGCCGATACAATCCTGGTGATGGAAGACTTTTCTGCCGTTAGAGGCCACCACCAGTTAGCGGTCCTAGAACGTCTTTAAATTTGACGTCACAGAGAAGAAGAGGACGCCACAACGTCATCCATAATGATGTAGAGGCCATGACTTACGTCTGTGGCGTCAAATTTTGTGACGTTCTAGGACCACTAACTGGCGGCCTCTAACGGCAGGAAAGTCTATATTTTAAGCGGCGTCTGAAAAAACAGCTGAAATTTGATCAATTGCTGGAATTTATAAAAAGAATCTTAAATCGATCGGTGAAATTTAGAGGGATTTGTTTGAAATTTATCTTATCCTGAGAGATTTCATTCATCAAATTAACAAACGGTCGGCGCTTCATCTTCTACGAATCAGAAGTGAAGCATTGGCTGATCTGATGTGATTTTCATAGAAATCATAGGTTCAGCAGCATAAAGTGGGATTCGATTAAGAAATTTCGTGCCTTGAATATAGATGACAGGATTAGTACAGATGGCAAAACAAAAATCTGTGGAATAAAATGCATTGACGGGATAATTTGATCATTCTACAAGGTTATGGAGTACTCCAAACAAAGAGTAAACAAACTGGCCGAATGTCAACGTAGTCACTTCCTTTAATATACTGCTGAATGTATGGTATTTTTTCCTCGATGTCATTGAGTTTGGAGGGTAGAGAAACTCTATAGCTAAGCCGCTGCTCCAAGTGAAAGTTTTGGTCGGAAGTTTCAACGCCATTTGCGGTCTTGTTTCGGTGGGTCCGCAGGATTGGTATTGGTGTTTTTTTTATAGGACTTCTCCTACAATATGCCACATGGTGCCAAACATGCATTTTCTATCGGCAAAGTCCGTCACACCTGTTAATTCGGCGTTGGAGCAAAGACGACCGGAGACCCTCCAGTTGTCACGATTGAGGTGATCAGATTTGATGATGTGTCTGGTGTTTACATGCGTGCAAGCCTCCGTGGTGTAGAGGTGAATGTCGCGCCTGACACGTCGGGGACCTCGGATTCGATTCCCGTAGGGGTACTTTTTTTGGAGTTTTTTCTCCGACTGCTCTGTTTTGATGAAAGATGTGTTGCGTCCCCATCACACAAAAACAAGGAACGTAACTTTTTTGACTTCCCGCGAAATGAGCGCCCCCTACCGGAAGAGTAGACATAAGAATACGGCCCCTGTTCTCAATGTACGAATCACCAGTGGTTACCTGCCGAATGCAGGCAATGAGTTCTTATTGCCCATTGCAAGGTGGGCGTACATAACCTGCTATCAAAGAAATTGATGGTGAGATACTGGCCCCGCATCGGAGGTATATCAGTTCGTCATTAGTCATGCCTCGAAGGTTCGTACCACAGTCCAGGTTAATGCCAAAGAACTACAATCAGGCAGTCAGAGTAGTCTCCACCATCGGTGAAACGTCAATGAAATGCCAACCAATTTATCAAAGAAAAACACATGAGTTCTGATCTCACTGTTGATGTCTTACGGCAGCCACTTTGACAACTGTCGATTCTAGAAGCAGAGCATGTCGATGTTAGCATGGTTGTCGAAGAATGTTGGTTAGGGCTGACCAAAGCAGCCCAACATATGCATACCAAGGCCGGTGTTTCACCTCGGAGAAGTTTCAGACGAATCAGAAGGATCGCTCTCTGGAACGATCACGTGACTGCAAAGAGTCGGCCATGATGAGGTCGAAACTGTCACGTCATGACGTTTCGTCGTCGCCATCTGTGTGTTGACGCTGTGTTCATGCCGTGGCGTCGCTTGACACCTTGATAGCCAATAAGGCGGCATCGCGTCGCCATGGAAATGTGACGTCACGTGAAGAACCGTGATTTCCCTCCCTCCGTGACCCTTTATCTTCGTCAAAACAAATAAAAGACACAAAAACGATAGACCGAACGGTGGCCTACCCATCAGAAAATGATATCAAAAGACATCAACGTGTAAACTGACAACGATGTTGGTAAATAAATGTCTTGGGGCTAAAATAATCAGGGGTCGCTCATTTGTTTCTCACCTCCCAGGGTACAACGACATTAGGGCAATTAATGGATGCTCCCTTGGGTATCGTTAATCTTTTTAGAGGCATGCCACTGTCTTATACCGCCCTGATTATGTTACTGATGGTGATTCTCTCGGTCAAAGCTCGGCTTACCAACTCCTGGGAGTTTCCTAGAGGCTGATACTTCGTTACTTAGTTGGCAGGTCTTGATCAGGTTGATGAATTTCCTAGGTGAGGACTCCGCGGGGATTTCAGGAACACAATTGGACAAACAAAGGTCGTTTGTTACATCTGCTGTTAGGTAAGTAGGCGTCTGGATCCATTAAACGACGTCTGTCTCGTCTTCAACAGTTAGTTGAACAATGAAAGTAATGTGTCTTAGACTAGTACCTGATCCTACCAACCTGCGCGCTGCAGTCGTGGCTTGTTTGGAAGGACCGGTATTGGCCGCCATTTTTGGAGGAATTCTGCCAGTGACGTCAATTGGAAATTTTATGTAAATTTATTCAATTCTCAATACGGCTGACGTACCGAAATGCAGATAGAAGGTGACCTCCATTTGACCCAGGAAATCCACCAATCACAAAGGTGTTAAAAATAAAAAAGTATCAACATAATAGTTCCTATACTTATCACCTGCTCCAGCACCGCCCAATACGCAAAATCCGATGCAAAATTGTTAGGACCGGGTACCAGTCTAAATGTGTCTTCGATACCAGAGCAAGTCGCCTGACGATTCACTGGTACGCAACCTCTTCGTCCTTACTTTCCTACAAGCGATTCCGGCAAACTCTGTCACCTTACTGTGCTGACATGCGCATCATTAACCTAACCACATGTCAACCCTGCGGAAAAGTGGCGAAAGAAGCATCTAGATACAAAAGACTAACAGCAATTAGTGTTTGACTTCAAACATGAGTTACCCTGATCCCTATGTTTGCCCTCAGAATGCGGAGGTTGTACTCGCCCGACCTGAAAAAGGTTTCTTCTGATATTTGAAATCTTTTTGGTCCTCACCCATCATTTCCTAATTATATTCGCAATTTAGTTGTAGGATTTCAAAGTCTGCACGTAGGCATTTTCCCCTGGCCAAGGTCGTTTTTAATCACCCAATGGGGAAAGGGTAATTATTCTTTCCCGAATTACACCTGAGCAAAGATGGTTCTGTTTCAAAGGAAAGGCGGCAACGATCGATACAGAAGTCGTTGCCATTAACCAAGCCATAGAAGGGGTCACTCACGTGACAGATAAAAAACTGCTGATTGGTCAGACTCTTCCTAACTCTCTTGAGAAACCCCTCAAGAGGATTGTTACGCTGAATACGAGGTTTTCTGACTATTTCAGTCATGGTTACCTCGCCAGGGAGAGTGACAAATGGTAGGTAATTGGCACGTAGTTGGTGTTCACGTGGGTAGGTCAAAGGAGCAGCTAATAATGGGCTCGGAGGTTGAGGTCTCGCGGCAACGCGAGGATACCGTCACGTAGTCGGGATTGGAGATCTTCACCTCTGGTAAATAAAGTAGACGTCAATGTCATGTGTAAAATCATTCCACTCTTCCCAATCCTTCTTGTGTTGTTGTTGATGAATTGGAAGATGTAAGAAGGATGTTCACCATTGAAAGGCGTGATCAGATTGCGATGAAAGAGCTTATTAAGCCGTGGCAGCATAAGTCGGATCTGGTATTGTCGTAATATACCGTGTAACATCAGTTCCGATGTTCGTTCGGCCACTCTGTCGGAACAGGTAGTCTATTCAATGTATTTCCTGGGCTTTCTCAGCAGCTAAAATTACCCATATTTTAGTGGAATCATGGGCAAAGATGATACAACCTTCTTGCACTCAAAGGGGCAGAATGAAACGAGCTGTATCAATTGGTCATATCCCGCAAAATAGGGGACTTTACTGCCGTTGGAGGCCACCACCAGTTAGCGGTCTTAGAACGTCACGAAATATGACGTCACATAGAAGAAATGCACGTAACAATGTCATCCATATTGACGTGGAGGCCATGGCTTACGTCAAATGTGACGTCACAGGGAAAAAGTGCACGCCACAACGTCATATATAATGACGTGGACGCTATGGCTTAATACGTCTCTGTGACGTCAAATTTTGTGACGTTCAAGGCCGCTAACAGGCGGCCTCTAACGACGGTAAAGTCTCCCATTGCTTTTGACATGAACCAATGTCATAGCCATCGCATTTCGTCGCGATCAAATTAGGTTGTTCAGCCTGCCGTCAGTCGACCACCGGCAGCACGCATAGCCCCGCAAGAAGGATGAGTATTATTGTTAAAACTTTGCCTTTCACAGCTCAGCCATGTCCTCTCATCAAACAACCTTGCGTTGATCAATACATGTAGACATTTGACAAGGCCAGTGATTCAGCTGTAAATGAACTCGACACGGGATGAATAACGAACGACAACCAGCACCGCCAACCAAATTATTTTGGCTTCAATCAATGTTCGTGTCAGCTAACATCCCTGCGCCTGCGCAGTTGAAGGCGTACACGCCGCTATGGTTTCAAAGGATATGCAAGTAATCCGTTTACGGTCCGTCATGACGTATTCCGTGACCGGAAACACCGAATTTCCCGAGAGGAGGCATATTTTGACGAAGAACATCAGTTCCAGTCCATTTGTCATCTCCATCACGTGTCGATGTTGATGCCGTTTTGCCTTTTTAAGTTTGAATGACGAAGCAACGATGAGGAACCCGCAGAACTACCGCTACTGGGAGGCGCTGTGAGTGGTTCTACCTGTTGTCGACGTCTCGTCCCTGTTGCACTGCGTCAAGGACGTCATGACGCGACGTCATTGCGTTGCTTTGCTCTGTTTTTGACGTCGTTGGTACAACCGCTCGCAGCGCCGCCCTATCGGGATAAAAATTCATGCGGGTTCCCCATTGGTGTGGTGGCTAATAGCAGGAATTCTGAAAATTCCCGGAGGAGTGTTCGTTTCACCGTCCTTGAATGCAATTGTCACTCTAATTCCGTCTAAAATTCATAGCCCGTCTTCTGTCTCTTCTTTATTACCGTAACATGTCCACGGAGACGCACATCGTCCAACATCACCACGTTATTTCACTGATGAAATCTCGTCGGCTTACCGCGCTGACTTCTCATTAATCATCATCGACATCTGTGCCTGGTGGTCAAGTGTCTCTTCTCTCATTGTTGAGATACCTTCCTGCTTGTTTAAACAGCCTGTCTTTACCTATAGGGAGACCGTTAGCGCCTGCCGGACGGGCAAATAGTGTCTGTATGGGTAGTAGAGTGACGTAGATTGGTCGGCGATAGAGGACGAAATGGCAGCCACAAGGACAAAACAGTTGTTTACCTGAGATGACTTGACTGACTGAAAAAACAGCGTGTAAGGGCTGGAATTGAGCCGGCAAGATGCAGGTTGTTTTGCATTGGTTGATGCAAGTCGTAGACGCTGCGTTTACTCTTGATTAATGCCATTCTGAATTGAAGTGGACACCAAGCATTTGCTCTGGGAGGGATGCTTACGAATCACACGGTCGGTGAATCCTTTTCCAAAGAAAAAGACAGCAGATATGACAAAAATGCTGCTGAAAGCAAGCAACCTGAAACACTTCGTCAGCAATGAGATGGCTTCTTGATCTTAAGAGACCAGTATCGCATGCAGCTCTGTATTTGAAAAAGAGAGATGAATGGTCGGCCTGCTGCACTCAGTGATGTGATACTATAAGAGCATTCCTGGCAAGATGAGACAGCTCCGCTTGGTTTTTCTCTTTGGGTACAAGAATGTTGACGATAGGCCAGCTGAGATTGGATTAGACGCTGTTTTCATTTAGGGATAAGCTGTGATAAACGAAAGAACGTAGGATGTTGTGACGACTAGAGACGGAGGTTTATCAATCTGTATCGGCGGCCGGCAAGGATTCTGAGGTCGTGTTCAAAGACTGCAATCATTCGATTGACCACTGGGGGTCAAAATGGGCAATCACCTTTCTTGAGATTACTACTGTGGTATTCATTGGAAAGGCTGCCCTTTGAATAAGTCGATTTCATATTCTGTTATCTGACCGATCGCATACTCGTGTACAATTCGAGGAATTTGCGATAACTCCATCAGCCAATACAACCAGAAAAGCTCCCTTTTCCCTCCTCATTCACATGGGTCCCTCAGAGCGTCAGAACCTTCCCCATGTCTCCGAAAACTCGTTCCGAAATTTTCCAGCCAATTTAACGTAAGCAGCGAAGCGAGGAATGGTCGAAAGAGGCGAAATCATGTTGTAGATGTCGGGGTTAGGATGTCATGTACAGAAGCTACAAAGTGCATTGCTATCTAAAAGTACGCCGATTGGCGGAAGAAGAGGCTGTCTGACCAATGGTCCTGTCTTGGCGATTCATTGGTCACGAGCAACGCGACAGAAACTAACAGCATCTCCTTATATTGGACGGAATGAGACCGAAAGTCGACCAATCAGGGCCACGGTTATGAAACATGAAGCTCATGCCTGATCCGCTTGTATATAAGAATGCAGGCCATCATCCATCTCTCGGATATATCACGATTTTTAGCCACGTTTATGGCTAACTAAACATGTTTCGAATTCCCCATCAGCGCAGTAATAAGCGGATCGACCGGATGACGGGTCTGTGAAGGGATTTGCGTTTTTTACACACCCGGGTTTCCGTAACCAGCGGAGTAGAGGTTTTTTCTTGGAGCGAGAATTCAGCTCTTATCGTTTCTCCGGCGGGAATTTTTTGCTGCTTAAGACATTAATACGTATTAAGTGGGGAAGACATCGGATGTTTTTAGGGCTGAGCTCGGTAAATGGAACCGTAGTCAGGGGAATCTATTACATTGTAGTTGTTATCAACCTTTCGTAAGACGCGGGACTTTCTTCGTGAATGGTGTTCAGAGATTTAAGAGATCGGCAGTAGGACTTGTCAATCCACGAGTCGACTGGTTCCCTACCCTGTCACTGTGCTTCAGCCATACGGATGGGAGATAAAACCAGTCAAATTCGGAAGCTTGGTTGTCCCCCAGGCAGCACGTCCCCAACTTTGCACCAGAGCTACAACTCGGCGACATTTCTATTTCAGCGACATTTTCATGCATATCTGATTATGACTAAATGGTCATCTTTCGTGGTCTATAAACTGGTAGTGCCCTGATGGGCTACCTCATGATATTTGAGACGGCTGCTTATGTTCTCACAAGAGGCCACTAGTGCCCCTTATCGGATGATGGTCCGGTCCTTTGAGGTGATAATTCATTCAATTTCTTATCATCAGTGGCATATCTGATCACGATGACCCGACTTAGTGCTTCTTCCGATGCCTTGATGATTGAGTATCTCTCCTGACCTTGCCTCCGCATCCCCGAATTGAATATTCTTTCTCTGATGGTAGAAGAACCATTTGGTTTTTCGTTATGGCTGCGTCAAACTTGTCTCCAATCTCGTACCCAGAGTTCAATGCCACAGTGCAAATGCATTGTCAAGGCGGATGAATTTCTGACCGTTGCACAAGCAATTCCGTAGGGTTTCGAAAGAGTTCGTGCTTTGTTCCTTAATAAAACATTGAATACCCAACGGAATGTTAAAAAATAGTAGTATTTTTTCAAATACTGGAACAAATTTTAATTTTTGGTATGATTTATACTTTATCAAATAATTTGTAAAATCGATGAGCACAAGAATCTTGTGCTGGGTTCCCGGGGCTGGGTTCCAGCCCTTTTCAGAGGTCTTCGATGGTGGCGACCTCTTCAGATTGACTTGTCTCCTTCTGGCTGATCTGCGTCTGGTTCTAGACAGCATTGTCACTAAACCGAGTCTAAACACATTTTGCCCTCTAAAGACACTCAAACGCCATGATCTCAGGCATGTATAGCTCAACACGTTAACTGGAGCTTTGTCCTGAAGAATACAGAAATGTCATCAAAAAGAAGACAGATATAAACCCCAACTTGTATCCCTATTGTAGACAGCGATATATTCTTAAAGTACAGAGATACTAATCTGTAATGGCTTGGTCGAAAGCTAACTTTTCTCTTTCTTAAAGGTCAAATGCACTTCTCTATCATGTCTGTTTCTCTAACGTGGCTCAATCATACCGTTTTGTGGTTTTGCCCTTTGGTGGGACTTATCCAGATTAGTTTTGGATCGATGTTAAGGTCTCCTTCAATATGTGATTAACTGTCCTTTATAAACATATTAATAACTGTATCGTTAAGATATCAAACAGGGCCAGGAACCCCTGCTCTGTGTTATTTCATTCCCATAATACGATGTCTAGAATTAGCCAAGATCTAAATAAATGATACTTATCGTGTCAGTCTGTAGAGGCTGAGGAGTGGGATGCATCAGAAAAGTTGGTTTTAACTTAAAAAATGTAATCTGCTAGTTGGCCATGCATGGGTCACCTTAGGGGGTACTACGGTATGGGGATCCTAGCGACGATAGAGGGCAGCACACCGAAACACGGTCCTATACAATGGACGCCTTTTGTGTGGGAAATTGATCAGGACCGGGATGTAAATTTCATTTCAATAGTTTTAACCACTAGTGACACCTATTGAGGCAGTGGGCTGGGGTCCCCATTGGAGAATGATGCAATCGCCGCCGGTGGCGCCAGCTGTTGGCAAAAGGTGGCAATATCTTGTCCCTTTAATGGCACCTTCCCAAGGGCAACAGCCCGTTGATGGACGAGGTGTGACACCTAGCCTCCCTCAAGTTCTGAACTCACCGGAATCCATTAAGAATCTACAACATAGACCCATGGGTCAACACTGTCAGCGGTCACCTACACGGTAGTCAGACACCCAAACATGTTTGTGGCAGCTCTGGGTTCCGGTAGATGGATGCGACAGTTCAGATGAGGTGAATTCGGCATTGAAATGATGGAAAAGATATGTGATTGTCGGTAACGATACATGTATTTTCATACCAATTATGATGGTTTCATGAATAAATTACAATGTACTACTTCATGATTATTGTTGAGATACATGTAGTATGATAAGGTTGAAATATCACAAGTTATCTGTCTGACCACAACCTGTTTGTTGCTGCTGTGGGTGCTAGTAGATATGAATACAACGGCCAGGTGATAAATTCGGTCTGTGAAGTTTTAGAAATGATTACGTGATTGTTGGTGATACATGTATTTTCATAACAATTATGATATTTGAATGAATTACAATGCACTTCATGATTATGGTTGGCGATGATAGAATGACAAGATAGAAATTTCGAACACGAG
The DNA here is from genome assembly GCA_002633025.1 of Notospermus geniculatus. NCBI lineage: Eukaryota > Metazoa > Nemertea > Pilidiophora > Heteronemertea > Lineidae > Notospermus > Notospermus geniculatus. Next base: position 136,939 of record NMRB01001001.1, on the reverse strand, counting down.
CTATCTGTCTGGTAGCATCATATTCCACGGGATGTGTTGAATTTGATCTGTGTTTTCATTCACGCCCTGTCCTGTTGGTGAGAGATTCAACCCCTGACGAGCAAACACCATCTCGCGATCGATGTCAGTGTTTTTGTCGCACAAACAGACCCAGCATCGTCTCATCACTATTTTATCCTGTTTTTTCAGCCAGACAACATCAGAATTAGTTTCCCATGTGGACAATTCTAACGAAAGCCAATGTAAATGTTTACATCTGACGATGCAATCAGAAAACAGCCTGTGGCTTCGCTTGTTCTGAACCCCTTAGGAGGGATTCTTTTTCGTTTCGAATTGCAGACGTCAAAAACGATTTACTTAGTTGCGTTTCAGCGAAACGTTTTCTAACTCTCGATGGAACCGTGCAACAATGCCTAATTGCAAAGAAAAGCATAAAAACCGTCTCCTCTAAAGTTACGACGGGATATATGACAAGGCACATGAGAAGAAGGCGTTTTTACACGTCTGAGCAAGGCCTGAAGTTATCCGGTCCTCGCACTGACAATCGAACAAAGCGAAGTTGCGTCTCTATTGCAAGTCATCCATGGAACCTGGGCTGTTGTTTGTGGCATTGTCTCAGCGTACCGGTATGAGGAAACCAACAATGGTGTGCTGTTCCCACTGAGAGCCAAGTCGCAAAAAGCAGTCCGTGGTGCAGCGCCTTCAGCAAACATGAATAAACGCGGATTTATACTTCTGACCATGCTGACGCCGTCACCGGTTGGCCTAAAGCCTCGCTTATGTCGCCCTTACGTACAGTCAGAACCAGTTGGCAACTGATAATCGGCGCATAGTTAGTTGGAACTAATTAGTCACAACTACTAGGTGACATAAGCTCTCGGGCGTCAGAGAGTAACTAGTTGCCAACTAGTTGCAAACTAAAAATATCCAGATCCAGAAAGTCGCACATGTTCAACTTCAGCGACTAGTTGACAACTGTATCCTGAAGACAGCCAATGAAATTCGCTTTACATTCCACGTGGCCTAACGTGACCACGTGACCTAATCACCACGTCACTTAAAATCAAAGGAAATCTGTGTCGATATAAGCACTCAAAAGACGGCGATAAACTAGTTCCAGGCAGTTGCGATCGATCGGTATTTTTCTACTCGGTGGCGACATAAGTTATCAGTTGCAACTTGTTGACGCTGTTTCTATCACAGCGTAGGGCGACATAAGCGAGGCTTAATGCAAACACCAACTCCAAGCATGCCAAGCGTGTGCCAGCGTTTTAGTTAACGGTCGGTGACGGCGTCATGCAGAAGTATAAATCCGCCTTTAGCCTTCCTTGCGTCACGAAACGAGGACGATGACCCTGAATTTGGCAGCTGGGCTAAATATTCCGCTATCTTGTTCCTGGTCGAAGGATTTAATTGACAGCCCCATGACACCACTTAGCTTCTATCACCAGTACTGACGGTATCATTTTGATTTCCCATTAGGACGTGTCAGTTGATAAACACTTTATCGTACATTCATTTTATCCCACCGAATTTGTCCAATTTGGTAAAGTTACATCAGTCATTCATGGTATGCTGTGTGGATTTTTGACGTAATTACAGCTTGTAAACAGTGACGAAAATTGTGATGAATCGAGGTAATGACGCCAAAAATATGGATCATAGCGGGATGCTTTATCAGAAAGTATGGCTACGTCAGTTTAAAATGGACAGGACAATTCCAAACGATAATGCTTCTTGTTGCAGGNGTACATCTTCAATTGATCCCAATTATCTTGTATTGTTCCGTGCCCGGCGCGGATCTTGTCCGTTAGATGCTGGCGGATGACGAGATGAAACGCCTTGTCGCGGTGTCATTCACCGACACTGGGCACATCAGCGACATGTTCGGTATTTCCGCCTTGTTGTCGAGATTCCTACAAGTGAGCTGTCGACCATCACGACGGAATCACCTCACGCACATCTCGACGCCGACAACTTGTCTAAAGACTGACTTTGTATTCTGCTCTGGCTCCGCGGGTAGTTCTTTAGTTCTTTCTCTTTTGTCTTTGTGACGATCACACAAAAACTTGGATAACTTGAGAGTTTTGCCTCACCAATGGTGTGGAATTAAAATGTTTGGATACACCTGAGGACAAGAAGAAGGGGAAGCGTTTGTATTGCCCACAATCGTGGTTTTTGTCAAATCCGGCCGGGGAAGCGTCGTGAACGTGGGTTCGTTAGCCTTCTTGACGACAATACTCGACCACTTTGCCTACCGGAGTATTTGTACAATGGTGAACAAGTTACCCAATTGATTGCAAAGTTCTCGGGGCATGACTGTCCATACGGTGTCGATCACGCTCCGAGATGAAGGAATCTCAGGCCGGATGCAGTAGCGGTGGCAGAGGCAGAGACCGATTGTTTGCGGTGTCAGGGTGAGGGGAGTGATTGGCTGCATCTCGCTCGTCAACGCAAACACAATTGTCTCTGTGCATGGTGTACTTGGTGTTCAAGGTGGGAAAGGTGTCGCAGACCATTCTCTTGGTCAGCATCCATAGCCGAATGAAGGACGCTTTCGGGGAAGACGCAGTGTTAATAGTGACGGGAAAATGTACGGTATCCCAAACGCTGCGCGACACCAGGGAGGTCTGATAGCAAAGCAAAAGGGTCAGTGTTCGAATGCGACCATGGCCATTTGGAATGAATCAATCCCTGGCCGTACCCTGGTAGAAGACCTCAACCAAGTTAGAGAGGAAGCATGAGTACCTTACCAGGGCCAACAATGCTTTGGCTTCAGCCTGATATAAAAATCCAATGCACTCCTCCTGCACAAAGCTTCAGCAAACCGCAGTCATAGCTCGGTTTCGAAATCTCCTCTTTTGCATGTTCAAGGGACACCAAGTCGCAGATTCCGTCCAGTCATTACGGTCTATTGCAACATTTTCTTGATCGGTGGGCATTAAAATCTCTTTAGGAAATGTCCTTCTCAGACTTCCATCTCACGAGCAGTTTAATCGCCCCTCCTCCTGAAATCCACATGCTGGATTTGAAGTCTCTCTCACCTGATTGATTCAAATGACCGGCTGAGTGCCTGTATCAGATCCTAGCTTTAAATCTTTAAATTTAAGCCGCAATCCATTGACAAGTTCGATGAGGCATGCGACAGGGCTCGTAAATTGGAATCCTGGATGCACAATTTAGTTTCATGTCGTGTCGTCTGTTACTCAGGCCAGACGCTTCAATAAGATAGGGGAGTGGCCTGGGAGAGATACTGCATGGCATCTTGGGCATGCCAGGGAAGGTCTGGTCCCAGTGCATCACATGTTCGGCAAGAGGAACAGTAATCTATAGAGCTTCTTCACTGACAACACAACGGTCACGTGAGTGCAAAGAATCGGCCATGTTGGTCGTCAAATGGCCGGCGATGACGTCAAAAACGATCACGTCATGACGTTTTGACGTCACAGTCTCTGTGTTGACGTTGTGTTCATGTGACGTTGTTTGACATTTTCATCGTGTCGTCATGGAAATGTGACGTCACGTGAAGAACCTCTGTTGCCAAGGGGTCTGACTTTTCGTCTCCCAGCAGAACGAACAAGAACCAGTCTTCTTCACCACAGTACAGAAGTGATGAGCATTCGAAAAGACAAGCGCTTTCTGTCCCAGCTGTCAAATGACAGCTGTATTTAAACATGCTACATTTGAAAAGGATTACTAGACGAGAATAAGAAATCCATTTACAACATGATTCGAAATCAATTTGCAAATAACAGGATTTATCATCATTCATCATCATCGATCAAAGTACGACATGATTTGGAGATGAAAACTTTGAAACCAGACGACCTTTGCTTCGTTTGATTCTGTGTGGATGAGGAACCCGCATAACTATTTGTCCCGGCAGGGCGGCGCTGCGAGCGCACGACCGAAGACGTCAAAAACAGAGCGAAGCAATGCAATAACATCGCGTCACGACGTCCTTGGAAACCCATCTCATCCTCCAAAAGATCTGAGAACCATTGATGAGTAGGCATGCGTATGAATATGGCCCACGAGATCGCACTGCTTTCTCCGTCTTTGGCATTGGTGCTGGTGTCCTCTCCGAAGCCTTCCGGACTTTCCCGAAGTTGCGGCGAAACCTGCCTTGAATGCGCCACCATGTTTTCATCTGATCTTTCCAACAACCAGCCCCCAACCGAAAGAGTTAATAGCCCTGGCGTCTTTCTCATCGTCTGAGCTCAATCACATGCTTTCTTATGATAGAAATTTAATAATCGGAAAGAATATGATGATGTTGGATTTGAATGCTAGGCGTGACAGTGATGGATGACACTGGCGGTTGTTGGAAAAGGAAATCTAAACCTTTTGTTGACATTAGAATAAGGAGAAGGGTGTCCCGGGGACGATACTTCGTCATCTGGATGTGACATCCAGTTTCAAAACACCGGATGAGATAGAAAAGAACTTCAACCGTTTAATATACACCTTAATAGGTTGGCTTTTCATGTTTTTTTGCTTCTGATGGTTCAGGTTTGTATACCGTTAGCGGCTGTGAACATCTTATCTGTATGCGTCTGTGGCCTACGTGGAACAGGCGAGAAGATGGTTTCTCAAGTGTCATATTTTCGGCAAGCTTTGAGGTTCCAGGGGAATATGGCCTGTTGAACTGATCAAGTATGAGTGGCATAAGCAGCCCCAGGTTTATGATGTCTAGTTACCAAACCAATCAACAAATAGGGAGGATCAGACTGAGAGTGGTAATAGTTGGTCGAGCAGACTTATGCCTGTGGTTGGTTGAGATAGCTCATGAGCAATACATGGGGATTGAATGGTAGTGGTTGGTTGAGTACACAATTTATATTATAAGGATGACATGAGCAACATATGGGGAATGGTAATATTTGGTTGAGGAGAGACAAGGTGCAACGCAGGATGATCTGAATGGTTGCTTGACATGGTCAGTTGAGCTAGCTCGCGAGCAAGACAGGGCATTGAATGGAAGTGGCTGGTTCAGCACAGCTGATAAGAATGGTGTTGGTTGGTTGGGTCTTGGAGGAACCCCACTCAAATCCTCAAAGATTGGGTAGACCATGGAAGTACTCATCCCATAGCCAGACTCACAACAAACAAAATGCATGATTATAGAATGGTATCCGGGAATGGTGGATTGTGGAGCAGACCCACAAACCAGTCGTATGCAAATCTACACACTTGTATAGTATATAGAAGGATTTCGTGAACCATTCCTCGGCTGCTCGACAGCAGACCCAATGGCAAGAAGCCATATTGAGACGTGATAGATTGCTAATCAAATAAACGTATTTGTTTTGTTATTTGATCCCCTCGGCGAGGCACATTAATGACTTATTAGTGCCGACCTGATCAATTGTCTATGTTAGCTAAGCCATGTCTGATCAAAGATTGTGAAATAATCAGTCAACACAACCAGAATATAATGCTTTTCTACGCTTTATTTTTCACCAGGGATAGCCTATTTCGACTAACTTCATTATTTCGGTGAGGTTTGGGATTTGATTTATAACCAAGGGGGAGACGTGGCTTGGAAAGATTGTCTAAATATTTCATTGACTTTAAAATTTTGACAATACGTCAATTATAGGGCTAGACATTCGCCCTCCATGAGGTGATTAATCCTGTCTAAGGAACGCTGGCTGTTCAAGCGAGAAATACCAACGGTCAGGTGGAGTGGAGATTTGGTCCTGGTTTTTCAGGATGATGGTGCCCAAGTGGACAAGATAAATTGTAATTGGTCTCTTAATTCATGGCCGTTTTGCCAACACATCTCTTTACAGTTGAACATCAGATAAACAGTTCACATTACACGTGATAATAGGGAAATAAATCGTGAAATCTTATTACCGTCATCATTGAACCTTCACGGTGAACGCCATCCGAATTCCAAATAGTTAAATCCATTGCTAAACCTGCGCATCAGTAAAAGTTGAGTGTCTTTCTTGTAATGGCGATAACTGGAAGCTTTATTGGAATTCTGGCTTCGTTTTGTCATTTGGAATCCCGTGAGATCCCTGTAATGTGAATCTTGGATGATTCTATTACTTAAACCATTCACGAACTGCCGTATGACGTGAATTACGTCTTGGAACGTTTCAAATATTTCAAGGAACGCTGATTGCGACTTCGGGTTATTTTAAGAAAAACTAGGCTCAAAAGTTCGGTGGCGTTTCGTTTCAGGCAGAGCCAATGAATCTTTGTGCTACTTGCTAAACCCCACACTCACGCTGCACGAAACGTGCGTTCGAGGCTGGGAATGGTGGGTCCCGACTTGGCAACGCGCATAGGAACGAACTAACCAGATTTACTGATAGTTGTCAAATACATGCTGAGGACCAATCACAGTCTGCCATGCAGTGACGTCACTGGACAACCTCCAGAGATACTGCCACCCTTTGTGTCAAATTCTACCCTTGAAGGGAAGAATCACTACTCCCGTCTTTGATATTTAACCAGATTGAAGGTTCAAAAAGACACATCGTCAAAGGTGGCGTCCCAAAAGATTGCTAAGCCCATTCATATGGTAACAGAAAAGCAGTGCCAGAAAACTCTAAGCATATGAAAACTTTGAGGATTTGACTGAAGGTGACTAAAAATAGTATCAAACGCTGTCCTGCTGTTTGCATCTATGATATTTGTTAGAAAGTTGCCACCGTGTACTTTTCCAAAGTTAGCAACATAACCTTTGAAAAAAAAATTGAAAAATATGAAATCGGATGACAGGACATGCTGGTTATCGATGAGCATCTGATCTTCCCCAGAAAGGAAGCTTGGGGAAACAAAACCCTAAAGTTGGTCCAACACAGACGGAAGTTCACTGAGATCTTGGTCTGTGAAACCTGTGTGTGTTACTTCATCTCGGCGAGTTTGAGGTCCGCGACAAGGCGCACAAATTCACAGTCACGACTTCCAATCTCACAGACATGAACTTCTGTGTTTGCTCACCAGGATTTGTCAGGCTGGTTGAACCAGTCAGGCCAGTGTACTTTGCTTTGAACCGTTCAAAGCAAAGTACACTGGCCTGACTAGTCAGCAAGGAATGGTCGGACTATAAAATGAGGCCCAGCACCATCGGTTGCTGTTTTTCTGGGAGGGGAGAGATCACAAAACCAAGTCCGGGGACAATGAACCGCAAACCTGTCGGAGGTCACTAAGCCATCGTTTCCATACTGACCGCGGGTCATGATCGGTTAGCCAACCATGGCTCGTTGGTCTAGCGGTATGATTCTCGCTTCGGGTGCGAGAGGTCCCGGGTTCGATTCCCGGACGAGCCCCTTTTTTATGCCTCATTTGACGATCGTTGGCAAACAGGATTTTTTGGGAAGTCATTTGACTTCTCCTTTTTAGAAGTGGAAAAAAGATGGCGGATTACCACCTGTGATGCTGGTTGCACCAATGGAATTATTTTTAGAATCCAAGGCCGACGAAGATCGCAACCGAAACTGGGGCTCCATCTTACTCTTGATATTAATTGTGTGTCGGGTAGTGTCCCCAAGAGCCTCACGCTCGTCTGGCGAAACAAATTGCCAAGCTGTTTGCTCTTTCCAGTCACGACCTCTCCCATCGCTACTCAAGGCCTTTTCAAGGTCACTTGTTTGTATTCATTACATCCCTATAGTCTCACAACCGAGTGGTCTTTGAACTTCTTGCCTGTACACGGTAAATACATTTGCTTGAGATATTGACTACGTTTGTCCAGGCAAATAGAAGATATTTGATCAAAATCGACTAGATGAGTCAATAAACGAACATATTGTTGTGCGATTCCTTCTTCGGGATGACGCTTACTGCATGATGTTCATCAACACATAAGTAAACTGCCGCGAGATTTCGTGACTCATGTAAAGGCGACAATGAGGAACCCGCGCAACGTTTTTATCCCGCCAGGGCGGCGCTGCGAGTGTGCTACCAAAGACGTCGGACGAGACGTCGAAAAAGGTACAACCGCTCACAGCGCCTCCAAGTGGCGGTATTGTTCTCCAGCTTCCTGATAGATTTATCTTGATAAGCCGAATAGGGGTTCTTCACTGACGTCACAACGGTCACGTGACTGCAAAGAATCGGCCATGTTGGCCGTCAAATGTCCGGTGACGACGTCAAAACTGTCCCCATGACATTTTGACGTCACGATCTGTGTGTTGATGCTGTGTTCATGCCGTGACGTCGCTTGACATTTTGACGGCTAATATGGCGGCATCATGTCGTCATGGAAATGTGACGTCACGTGAAGAACCTCTATAGATCTTTAATTTGCTGTGGCCAGAAAGGGGAGGGTTACAGCCACAAGAAATTGGTGTCTCCCGTTGTTCAACTGTCTGGATCAATAGATGAAGTGATACCAGGCCAGACATCCTCTTCTCTATGAATGAATACAACCACAATGTTTTGATTGAGAACTTTATCATTGACTTTTAAAACGAACAATATTTGTTCGGTGTCATCGAGTGAAAGGCTAGGACTGAGTGATATGTGTGGGGACTCCCTTAGTGTTCGATAGCCTACATTGGAAATGAAGTATAGATAACAGCGACCATGAATCAGAGGAAGTAGCGAACCAGCAATTTGATATATATAGTACGCAACATCCATTAGACAGCTGAAAGTCAGACTCCTTTTTCGAATTAATCTTTCCTTTGTCATCAATTTGGATAAAAAGGGACCGACAATGTCGTCTGCTACGCTTTTGGAAGTTGTTTCGGAAAGAGAAAAGGACAAAGCTTTAGAAAGACGCTCCGCGATATGAAATACCACAGTAATGCTCTTTTTTCCGAGATAAAACTCTTAATGTTCGGCTGAATTCAGACGGGAAATTGGTGGATAAAACCTTCTCTTTTGCAATCGAAGCTTTGGCCTACGAAGCGAGGAGGAGAGGAAATGGGAACTATTCACTTCTTCCCTTGTTGTCTAAAGCCTCGCTTATGTCGCCCTACGCTGTGATAGAAATAGCGTCAACAAGTTGCAACTGATAACTTATGTCGCCACCGACTAGAAAAATACCGATCGGTCGCAAATACCTGGAACTAGTTTTTCGCCGTCTTTTGAATGCTTATGTCGACACAGATTTCTTTTGATTTTAAGTAAAACGCGCTGAAGTTGAACACGTGCAATTTTCAGGATCGGGATATTTTTAGTTTGCAACTAGTTACTCGCTGACGCCCGAGAGCTTATGTCACCTAGTAGTTGTGACTGATTAGTTCCAACTATGCGCCGATTATCAGTTGCCAACTAGTTCTGACTGTACGTAAGGGCGACATAAGCGAGGCTTAAGAAGATGAAACGTCTTCAACTCAGTTCTTTTCGGAAATTAATTGACTTTGAAACACGTGCTGTTCAGCCGCGAAAGAAGAATCAGACTTTAGCTAATTTCTGTCTTTACTCTTGGGAAGCTCCACCTTCGTCAGAAGCAGCTGCAGCTGTGTCTAAGACATCGTTTTTGTTACGTTTATTGGGGAAATCAGAATCAGAAGAAGACAATACGTTGCCAAAATAAGTGGAATGGTTGTCATCGGAGGCAGAAGCAAAAAACCCCAGCCACACCAAGAAAGAACGTTGTTTACGGTTCTATGACCGCTTGGCATATACCTAAAACCCATGAAATAAATCTCTTCAAATTAAATTCCAGCCGGGTAGCTGTACCGATATCCAATATTTCATATAAAACCAATCGAAATTGGCGATGACTGTAATACCAGCGGGAAAGGATGAGTATTTGATGGTACTAGTTTACTAGGTAACGTGACCATTAAGATATGGCGGATCTACTTGTAAGATTGGATTCCTATCCCCGTTTCTGTAATTAGGCTACTACGATTTCGGCGGTGGCTTTTCCGCGGTTTGATGTCGTGAGGAGTTGTAATGGTCTAGTGGTTGGGGTCTGAGATCAGCGATCAGAAGGTCCCTTATTTGGTTGTCAGTTCTGTGTGAGACTTTGGGTGAGTCCCTTTGCATTGATAACCTCACCCAGGTGTTGAAGGGATACGTAGCTGGTAGAGAAGGCTTTAGGCCTATGGTTGATTTGCTTGTAGCGTTGATCTTGAACTGCAGCTCGACTGCTTGCTCCCCAAGGAGTTGAAGAGATCTTCGACGAACAAGGGTAGGTCTTGGGGTAATAACGTAAAGCGCATTGAGTAAAGCCTAGTTTATACTTCGACGCAAGACCATCGGCGTCCGACGCCCGATCAAATCTGGACGCCGACTTCGCGGAATTGATTCATAGTCCAGCGTACTTTAGCGACGGCGACCCGTTATGAAACGACTCAAGTAATAACAGCCTCGCGACCGGACGCCGACCAAATCGTACGACGGGGTCGGCGTCGAACGCAAGAACGCGCGTCGGTCGCCGGCGATGGTCGTGCGTCGAAGTATAAACTAGGCTTAAGAACTCAACATTATCAAGAAATCTGCTGATGTGGTCACCATCATCCGGAAACTGATAATTCCAGCAGAATATTTCTGTGGATGATTCTGATTCCTGACGATACTGGCACAGTATCTATTGGTAATCCATACCCTAGCCGACAACAGGATTAGATTTCGTCCTGATATCGTTGATGCAATCACATCCGATGCAGAGATATATTTTGATTACAAAAAAGATTAGATATCGAATCGTTACCAAGACGACAAGCTCCACCACTAACCTGTCAATCAATCAATCACAATTTCTCAATCAATTAAGCATCGAAGCAATTAAATTAAATCTGGATGAAAGTGCTACTTACCACCGGTAATTGATGGTAATTGGACAGTTATTGACGTATCCTTTTCCTTTATGAGCAAATGATGTATCCAATATTACATATACGCAAAAACCTATTGCAAAAAATTGCAACGAATAAACGAATGCACTTATCGGTTATCCCAAAAACGTCACAAACTCCCTCGTGCGGTCCAAATTGGCTTGGTCAGTGTGCTAGTTCTTCTTATGAAAACCCTACGAGCTCAAGGCTCCATAGCAATTTCTCCATTTACACCGTAGAATAGCATAAGTTGTCCTGTGAAATGAATACGCCTCGTACGGATAATCAATTGACTTGGTATAGTGACGCCGATGGGCTCATCGTGGGATGGCAAGTTGTGAATAGAAAGGCGGCGACGGCAGAGACGAGTGGAGCTCTCCAAGTCAACCCTTGATTGTCCACTTTATATCTAATCAATCCTACTCGTGATCAATGTCTGCGGTTTGACGGACGCGGCATCTGCTGCTCCTGGTCACAATGAAACATTATCTGTCTTATTCAGTCCTGTTCTGTTAAAATGCCACCTGTCTCCGCTTTCGGAAGCACGAAATATGTCGCCAAATAGTTTTGTCTCCGTTCGTGGAGGAATAATGCCGAGCTTTACGATATGTTTAAAAGTTCAGCCTGTTGACTTCGATCGATTTCGGACAAAAGCCAATGAGATAATGATATCAGTGCATGGTTTGATTCTTCAATGCAGTTGGATGATATGAAGTAGATTAGCCGATGCAGGCCTGTCACAGCACGTGTCAAGCAGGCGACGAACTACCTGTCAGATGGAACCTGACTTATCGACCGACACTCGATAGCGTAAACGGCACGAACGTCCTCGGATCTGCGATCTTCCTCTCTCAATGCCGCGGATTATCAGGTCTATTTACCATAAAGACCACGGCAAATAGAAGAAGTGTGATTAGCTGTCTTCGGCATTGCATTCAGACGAAATTTCTTTTGATTACGCACGGGATGTTTTGCCATTCGATAGGCCGGTAGTTCAATGTGGGGTTGAAGATACCTCGACTTAGCCATGTCTGGGAAAGGTTGTCAGGCGCCACTAGGCGTCAACTGCATGAATGGTCAAAGATGTCAAAGCTGGGAATGTCGTTTATGCGAAAAGTGGCGAACGACGATGACCCGACATCAACAGGAGCAGTCAGCCGCACTTGTCGCCAAAAGACGGCAGCAGCAAAGTTCTATCCAACCAATACAACATATAAAATTCTCCTGATTGGTGCTCAGTCAACCACGAATGGGTCCGCTAGGCATTGAATTGGACCGTAGTGACTCCTATTGGTCAACTGACTGACAGCTCCTATTGTCGTGTGCCGACTTCAGCCTGCGCTCCGCACAGGGTCAACGCATTACCGTAACATCGGCAAACTCCGTCCTGGAATGGCCGTAGTTTATTGATATATTGGTAATATCCAACCAGTATCGAATCCCAATATGCAAATAACATACCATATTTTCCAGTTTACTACATCCGGTTCTCCGTACGATAGGTCAGTACGTGAACATGGTCAGCAAAGCCATCATTTATTGATACAGATATATCGGGGATTACACCCATCCGGGGACGATATAACTAAGATTACTCGCTCATCATTCCATTGCGTGACATTCTCAGTTACGACCGCAGGCCAGTCAAGCTCTTAATCAACACAATAATAAGAGTATGACCACTGAAAAACCTGATAATGACAGTATTTGCTAATGGGCTTTGTCCACAATGTCTTTCACATCATGCGATAGTCGCCGACATTTATGCTTTGTTTTTTGTTCGTCTGGGTTCCTCCTTTCACCGCTGTGGCGCTGCTATTCTTCGTTTCGACGGTCTTCCGCCATCTTGGTAGACTGGTACCCGACCCTAACTATTTTACATCGGGCTTTTGCATTCAAAAGCGACACCATAAGTAGGACCAGGTACTAGTCTACCATCTTGGTTGCTAGGCATTTCCTCGTTTCACCGCTGTGGCGCTGCTATCTTTCGTTTCGACGGCCCTTCGCCATCTTGGTTGCTAGGGGATTTATTTGCGGTGTATGCAAATGTAGATGTATTTCAACCAAAGAGAAGTAAATACAGCCTTGTCTGCTTCTCAGCTTTCCCTCACATCTGCCCCTGAACAAATACCCGAGATTGCGTCATTGGAAAAGCATTTCTCTTCCTTCCAATCCACCCAGCTCCGTCACATCATCCTACAGCCTTCCCAAATCTAACATACAAACAAACCCAGTACTCCCGTGGCGCCTCTAATTCAACCCGACACCAATATACTTGATTACGTCGAATCATTCCCAGGGTATCTTACCACAGATCTAAGGGAACCATTCACAATCCCAGCATGCTGTGCGTGAGTTAATTTCCCTCTGTAGTCAATTAGTTCTCTTAATGCTCGTCTCTTTTCTATTAATCAACGACATACGACGGTAACGTCGTTCATCAATGAACCACTGTCATTGATAAATACTGCAACTAAAACAATAAAAATCCGACCTTTCTGAGTTGAATTTTAATGAATGAAGTTCCCAGTGCATTCTTTTTGATACAACACGAAACCTTTCCTTTAGAATGCCGATTAGTTTTGACATTTTCCTTGTCGGTGCAACATTTTCTATCGTAATTTCTGCCTGAAGCTCCAAGAAATACGTTTTTTAAAGTTCATATGGGTCCTTACGCTTCTATCCTCTGGCAACAGTTAGTATTTACTTACTACTGTGATGCGCTAATGAGAATTGACTGAAATGAACCGAAGATGCAGAGGCAAATGAGGCTGTGCAAACCTCGCAATCAGGACAAAAAGATCATGATGACGTGCCAAACCTCGCCCATTTTTCTTTCGGAGTAGATAAGAGAACTCGCGTTAGTCAACGCATCAAAAATGAATAACAGTGAAGGAAAGTAGCATAACCATGACAACGAGAAAGCTGTCCTCATTATCCTCGTGAAACTGTCAAAGGAAACAAGAGGTAGAGACAAAACTAATCTTAAGTTTGATTTTTAATACTACACCATGGAAAATAAAGTATCCAAGTCATTGTTTGCGGAATGAGTTGGCCTGTAATTGCTTGTGGCATTTTGTAGGTGGCTTTGTTTTGTTTTACTGTGAGAGCGAGATAATCCCATGAATAAGAAAGCCTTCGGTGTTGCCTCAAAACCCATTAGTTCAGAAACGAACCTGAAAGTGATGTGGTTGAGAATCGAGGTGTCCGTGTCATTTGGCTGAAAGGAGTTGTTCTTCCTCTGTGCGCAGATGGATCTTGAGCAGCTCTTTCTGCACATCCCACACATTAACCAGCCTTTAGTGTCATATGAGCGGGTATTTAGAAACATTTTATGATGCGCGATGGAGTTCACGATGTCCTCGAAAGAACCGCCGCCATTTCGCGGCGTTGGTTGGCAAGTCTACCCAGAGATTTGAAGTGTCTCCCGGAGTCCCCCGGTGGTTTCCGCGTTGCTGAGTCGGTCATCACGTCCCTTACAAAATACAACAAGGCCATTCCGTCCACCTACTGTTGTTTATGTCACAACGTCTCATGTCCATCTATAAATAATCAGCTTATCCTAGATGTGATCACTAGCGCTAACACCTATAACAAGAAGTCTATTAACGATGTGGACGTTAATTAAGAAATGTAATAATGACTAGGGATACTATACGGAGATATGACTCGAAGAGATAAAATGGTCTTCACCTTGACATTTTTTACTTATTCAGTGGCACGAGATGGCATTACGGATTTGTTTCCACTCCCACTGACTATTACAGTGACCCAGTAGTTTTTGCGTCATTACTCATTCATAATATACGGCAGGTACTAAGTGAACCCGGGAATGTCTCATCTCGCTCTGCGGAGATTCGTTTTTCATATCGTATACTGTACTTTTACATCTGAGAGGTCACTCAACAAATTATTCAGGTTCAAACCCACTCGTACGAATTATGTAGAGCATTTTACCACGTCGACATGACCGATGACACGGATTTTAGGACATGCCTCGCCTCTTGATCACCAGCAGGGGCCGGTTGCACAAAAGTTAAAAATCACTGTCAGTTTATCTTGTCGTTATAACTTATCCTAAAATGTTAGTTTTGTTAGTTGACACCAAGTAGGGATTTTAACAGGAAAAGTTAAATTAACAGACTTTTATCTTTTCAACTTTTGTGCAACCGGCGCCAGTGCTTATGTCATGTAATGCTGTGGTGAATTTCACATTTTCATGAAAGTAGAGGCCGTGACGTAATCGGTCAAATATTAGTCTTTTGTGGTTGGGCTGGCTTGCAGTGGGCGCTCNTACATCTGAGAGGTCACTCAACAAATTATTCAGGTTCAAACCCACTCGTACGAATTATGTAGAGCATTTTACCACGTCGACATGACCGATGACACGGATTTTAGGACATGCCTCGCCTCTTGATCACCAGCAGGGGCCGGTTGCACAAAAGTTAAAAATCACTGTTAGTTTATCTTGTCGTTATAACTTATCCTAAAATGTTAGTTTTGTTAGTTGACACCAAGTAGGGATTTTAACAGGAAAAGTTAAATTAACAGACTTTTATCTTTTCAACTTTTGTGCAACCGGCCCCAGTGCTTATGTCATGTAATGTTGTGGTGAATTTCACATTTTCATGAAAGTAGAGGCCGTGACGTAATCGGTCAAATATTAGTCTTTTGTGGTTGGGCTGGCTTGCTTCTCACGAAATGGTTGGCCGTATGCGCCACCGAAGATTAATTATACCTAACACAGGTTGAGCCACAACTTTTCAATTGTTCAGGTTTGCCAGGGCATGATGTGACAATGGAAAAGTTGTGGCTCAACCTGAGTTCAAGATCTTCGTTGGTGCATACGGCCCACAGACGTGGAAATGTAGGCTATGTTGTTGAAGACTCAATACGACCATCAGTTGCTGGTTACATGACAAGTACATTGAAAGCCGAATCAGGTTCTTGTGCCCTCTTCAGGCGCACTCTCACAGTTCAATAACCACCATCACTCATTGCCTTTCTATGCGACCTTAATTCGAAATCCATTTACCATGTATCAACCTCGAGGTTTTGCCTCGAACCATCGCTTCAATAAATTTATTCAGACGTACTCCGGTAATGATTGCATAAAGCCTGTCCCATCGCGTGGTACTGTACCGGAACGTTCATTAGGCAAGCGAGGGAGAGCTATTGCTTGAACGATACCAGTGCATTCTCAGGAACTAATGAAGGATTTTTTTATCCTTTGCTTCACCGAAGTGCTCCAATGAGTAAGGAAGCATGTCTCGTGTTATGGCGTATTTTGCAGAGAAAAAGGCAAAAAAGGAAGAAAAACCATGGAACAAAGGTTTTCCTAGAATCCAGAGACGAACCGTCACTTCACCTTCAACGTGTGAAACTGACTCACTCACCTTGACCAACTTTGTAGTGACATTCCCACATAGACAAATTAATTGAGGTGAAAGACCAGCGTTATCGGATGCAAGACAGGCAAGGCAATTTCAGTAATGGACGTATTGAGATGGTTTCTTGTGTAAACTATCATTCGAACACCCTTGTAGGTAGATTACAACGGGAATACACAAAACTGAGACTGTTTCTCATGAAATGTATTCGACGAACCGTATGGAAAGACACTTGTTCTATTCTTAAACATCCGACAAAATGCCAATAACGGCGGTTGAAGACCAATAATGGTTGAAGGTCGTCAGGCATCCTCCGATAGTTTTTACTTGACGACACGAGGACGATGAAAAATTCCATCATTAATTTGTCACAATTTAGGAAAATCTTCATCCACGTGAGGAACGTCAAAGAATTGAAAACACTCAACACTATCAGAGGACATCGAACAGAATTAACAAAGACTTTCACTTAGATTGGAATGTAACTAATTAGTCAAGGCTGATAGACCGACAGCAAAAGGTTTCCCTTCAGCAAGAATAAGGCTATTTTCTTAATTAACATGACGAGTTGACGACCAAATTTAATCCAATTTGCTTCCCATTCAATTTATGCCAACGATTTTTTAAAATCTGAGATTGGCATTTTTAACGTCTTCAGCGAAGTCGTGCATGTTACATGTAATAACGCGTTTTCGCAATCAATCGGTTGGGCCAATGACTGAGCTTATCTATTGTTCAAATAGTCGGACAATGGAATATGTGGCGTCCATTTCTCTGTGATGTCAAATTTCGTGACGTTCTAGGACCGCTAATTGGTGGTGGCCTCTAACGGCAGGAAAGTCTCCCAATGACTGAAGATATTGGTAACATAAAAAGTTAACTGGAAGTGGCAGCAGGGAGATCCCTCCGGGCACTTACCGTCAGAAAAATTGAAATGCAAACATCAAAGGTGGTGGGGTAATTAAGAATGACACGAAATTGCAGAAAATGAAACCGCCCTGAGGAGAAGAGGGCTCGAAATTGCTGCAGTTCTGCGTCGAAAATGTCATTTAATTGTCGGTGCTCGCCGATTTGGACGAAAGCAATGTGGCTACAGCAATGTGACGTCGCATAAACTCCTCTTGTGGCGTGTTATTTGGTGTGGTATCGTTCCTGGGAAAGATATTGGGCGGGGTTGACATAAAATTCACATTTCCCCGTCATGTCTGGAGCATTTACAGCTACCAGACGTTCCCGACTCGCGTCACGTAGCCCACGGTGACCTGATGTGCACTCCAGGAGGAGGTTGCCTTGATGCTCAGAAGTATTAGTATGCACCAAAATTATGAATTGGGATAGACTAATCGTGGCCGAAAAGCAGTTATGATAAAGGTAATAAAAAGCGCGCCATAATACCCAAATGATGGTATCGGAATGGCCCCGGCATCAAGTTGGGAATTTATTACCGCCCTTGACCCAACAATGCTAATGCTCTCCTTCATACCAACTCTTTTACAAAGCACGATAACTCGCTAATTAAGAAGCAATTAATGCTCAGTCGCTGACATCCTTTCCTTAATAAATCAGCGCTTTGATGGCTAATATCTTGGAATAAATACGATTTATTGTCTATAAATATTCGAGGATATAAATCTCTCTGATATTTTGTGGATGGGTAGTTTTGTCGCTGAGCGACATGCCATCGTCCGGATAATCCTTGTCGACATGAAGTCATTTTAGATGGTAAGCTTTATTTCACGTTTTACGTTCAAAGAACCCATGAAGACGCATCCATCTTCCAATCAGCTGCAAGTTTAATTACTGTCTTTGGTTAGATGCTGAAATAAACCCAAGTATTACAGCTAAGTTACGTCCCAAATGCACTTTTGTCGCCCACTGATTGATAAACTGCCACTGGACAGACAGATTCCTCCGTTCGAAACCATATCACGTTTCACTACCATCATTTCTCGCGAGAAGAGGAAAGTAAAAACTTTCTAGGACACCCTCTAGTGACGCAGGTTGTATACGTGTCCTATTTACTCAGCCATTAGCCTGGTTCCAATGACACATCTCTTGAATTACAAACAGCTCCCCTCCTTCGATCTGCCGTGTGTCTTCCTTTCCTCTTGATGTTTGTGTACAGTGGACGTGTCTAGCCAGGGCACCCGCCAGCAATGACGCTCAGGTTTTTCTCAACACTACTTGGAGTCGTCTGTCTATACGGGCTGTTCCAGGTTGGTACTTTTTGTTTTATTTGAGTTAGAGATGTTGCGTAAAACGGTAAGTAAGCCGGCATGTAGGTTTTTATACTCACACAAATCTTCTGCGTCGCCAAACTCGATTACGATGAGAATGCAAAAATAAGACAAAAACTGTAACAAAATGGGAGACTTTACTGCCGTTAGAGGTCGCCTGTTGGCGGTCGTAGAACTTCACGAAATTTGACGTCACTGACGTAAGCCATGGCCTCCACGTCATTATGGATGACGTCGTGGCGTTCACTTCTTCCTTGTGACGTCAAATTTCATGACGTTCTAGGACCGCTAACAGGTGGTGGCATCTGACGGCATTAAAGTCCCCCATTGCCGCACGGTCGGTGTGCGGCCTCCCGATTTTGATGCAGATAGCATCCGTTCTCTCCGTCTCATGACTTCAGGGTTGCCCAGTCGCAGGGCAAGAACTCTGCAAAGGGCCCATCTATCTTGGTGAAGTTGTTAACATAAGCGCCATCCCCGATCACAGAGATGCGAAACGAATTGACATCGCTATTAGATCGGAATATGAGCTCGACCTTCGAATGACACTCGACATCGGAAAACAAATATTGTACAAAGGTAAATTAATCTAAATTAATATCGTATCATTTTTCTGCAAATGGAATATCCACCAGAACAAAAGTTGGCTCCTTTTGACCCAGTCCGTTCTTGGTGTTCAGTTGACCAATGTACCAGAGGAGACAGTCCTCAATATCAACCCCATACATTGTCAACGGTTTTAGCGTATAATCCTCCACAGGACATTTGTGGTTCATGTACCATCCATCTCCAGAAATACATTAGGTCCTGGAAATGAAGTTGAATTTCGTATTTCGTATTTCGTGTTTCGTCAGATTTGCCGAAACCTCACTAAGCAAGACTAACGCCGAACCCTTGCCTCAAGTTCGTGGCTAAAGGACTAACTTGATCCAACCAGAATTAGGGGTCGTATGTCTCTATCTAGTGAACTCCTGCAGCATTCTCATTCTAAATCCAGATGATGGTAGCGGAATCAAGGCCAGTAAGTCTCGTCAAGGCGAGGTTACCGTCTTCTCCATCGAGTCTGACGGTATCCTGGATGCGTCAACGCTCACCTTGGAACTAGTGACCAAACATCCTTGCAACAGCATTGCAATTCTTATGGAATTCGACTTCCTACTGCTCCTATTTGAAGAAGGTAACTATTTTTCTCAGAGGTCCATTCACAGAGTCTGCCAACTCTGAATTAGAATACCTATCAATGTAAACAGGGTAATGAGAACTCGTGGAATGACAACAAGTAGTAGCCGTTGATGTCCATTGTGCTTCGTACCCCAAGCAAAATGCTGGCCCAATCACGACAAATCTGCATGCGCGATGGAACAGAGTTCAAAGGGAATCGGAGAGTAACGAAGGTTCAGGAGCCTACTTTTAGTTGATCACTCTCAATATCAATATCTCGATATCAATATTGCTTGAAGACCTCTGCAACCTGTAAGTCACAATGAAGCGACGACAATTCTTTCCAGGAATACCCTTCCCCACCGTGGCCACGATGCCGAAGAAGGGATACAGATTGGACAAGGAGAAACTGTTTCAACTGAAATTCGGCCTCACTTACAAGAACGACAGTCTATTAGCACCGAGACTCCGCTCCCGAAGTTTCGTCCCAAAACTTCGATATCATTGGTATAAAACGAATATCATGCATACATTGGAAGAAGTGAGGTGAGCAAGCTGTTGCATGACCATCGGAATGCCGTGAAGTCGAGTGAGCCGAGTGCCAGGCAGATGTGAAGACCTTCATCACTTGGTATTCCCTAAAAATGACCATAGGGGGCGCATGAGGAGTGAACAAGCCGAGGACGGCATCCTGAGAATGTCAGAGCTTCTTTAACTCTTCCTCCCTTCGTCACCGCCATGACGATGGAGCGAGCGCTCTCTGCACTTTTCGCATTCTTTACCAAAGACCTGCATGCACGTGTTTGCGTTTTACATCAAATCATACAATCCTTCGTTTCCTTTTCCAATTCTCAGCCATCATGGTATCTCGCCAAGAAAAGCCCACAGTCGTTACCTGAACACAAGTTGCAATGAATATAAGACGACTACAGCAATGTTCCAGCTGGAAATGGGTAACTCCTTTCCAGTAGATGGCGCTGTGTTTATT
The DNA here is from genome assembly GCA_002633025.1 of Notospermus geniculatus. NCBI lineage: Eukaryota > Metazoa > Nemertea > Pilidiophora > Heteronemertea > Lineidae > Notospermus > Notospermus geniculatus. The sequence goes on along the minus strand of NMRB01001001.1, from coordinate 116,409 downwards.
CCAATGCTGACGTTTAACATTCGAGATGAGGGGGTTTCTCTCCATGATATGCGTGTATTCGCCATGACCAGTGTTCACTTCACCGACGATCCTTACGGCTTACCGGTGTCAATCAGGTCACTCTACCCAACACCAGATTACGCTACACAGATACACCAATCCAGACAACCGGACGGCACGGCCTTGTTGACGATTGGACTGAACTTCGTCACACCCAAGTCGATGGGGATCCTCACCTTTATTGCTGTGGGTGTAGATACGGCGCCATCTTTGACCATCTCTCGCCAGTGCTCCCAAAACCCGACAAAAATGGCTGACGAACAAGTGGACTTTCTCTACCCTGGATCTCAACTTGGATCCGTCGCATTTGGCGAGTTCCAAATCAGCCATGATTTGCCCTTGGGAGAGAAAACCCACTATCTGTTCAAGGCGTCTACTGGTGGTAATGCCACATCTGTCCTTGTAGAATTTGTCAGTATCATTCCTGTTCGAGTCCACGCCGAAGAACTCGAAACCGACGACACAGTAAGTACCAGTCTTCGTCGTCACTAGCAACAAACTGTTTTTAGACAAGTTTATTTTTGATACTTCTTGCCAATTTAGAAACACCTTTCTTTCTTGGAGGTAAAAGTGGGGCATATGTGAGACCTTTCACCCATTGCCAATAGACTTCATAACTCCATTGATAATCGAATCGCAATACATGTACTTCTCAAGTTTGCAGCACACTTACAATTCATTTTTCTCTTGATTTCTTTCAAGAACCTCTGCCAAGGGTCGTGCACGGCCACTGGTTTCCCACCGCCATTATTGCGGCTGTTCGTGGTACCATACTACGACTTCGTTTACAATAACTGGAAAAAAGTCCCGGATGAATTTCTGAAGTACGAAGTCAGCGAAACACCAAACCTAATAAACGTAACGTCATCCCCGGATGTTTTCTTCAAGAAAACCGTGTCATTTCAGTGGGATGAGATGGAGAAAGAGTATGATGTTCGGGCCTTTTACTTGTACTGTTTTGCCTCTAATGTCTACCAGAATGAGTCGACAGTACATTATTTCCAATCCTACGCTTTCTATGGAAAGAAGTAAGATGACGATGCTGATGGTGTTATTAACTCATTCATTGCCGAAGCCAACTTGTCTAAAATGAAAACAAGCCTAGCGGCGACAGGGTTCACACATTCACCGTTTCCCCTGTCTTTAAAATTTTTTTTGCCTTTTCATTTCACCGCAAATACTCTATATCCAATAAACAAAATTTCTTGGGGTGACATTTCGCTCTACCGCCTCCACTCTGGGCCATTTTTCTGGCTCCCGTGGACAGGACTGTTAATCACTGGTTGTTGTGTATCCACCATCATGTTTGTTTATATGCCAATACACGGCTGCTGAAGCCTGGGGGAATGAGGCTGAGTTCCACCCCTGAAGTCACCTTGTGAACCCTGTCGCCGCCAGGCTTGTTCAAATTCTGGTTATCTGTGTTGTATATTGAATGAGTATTAAAGGAAGGACAGCTGGTAAAGACAATTGGGAGAGATGAGGCCTACATATTGTTACAGTTGTCAGTTAAGGATGTCTTCTGAATCCCTAAGGATGTCTTTTGAATCCCTTGGCATTTTTTTAATTATCAAGAAAGCATTCATATAATATCAACTGATGGTTTATTCACTTTCTACACTTTCCTCTTATTGATTACCCAAGCTGTCGTGATCCGATGAAGCCAGTTGACTGGTGGATGACTTCTCTTTGGTTCATATTCAACCAGAAACCAAGGAACCCGATGACACCCCCACCCCCCCCACACACACAACCTTGGGGAATGGACACCACGAACCAACTGCGAAACACCTCCCTTGTTTGTTTCCGCGGCGTTGATCATGAAGAAAGTTTGCGGCATCGCACCGCTCGAAAAGGATCGCGTTTTCCTTCGCAGCGACGATTTTTAAAAAAGTATACATGTCAGAGATCATCGACAGGAAATGAAATAGCTCTAAATATCATCAATTGTAGGTGAAATTGCTGCAATCACAGCTAATAACATGAGTCTCGCCTGTAGGGATATGTATTGGGTGGCGGAGTTATTTTCTCAAATCGTGTCACCGCTCTTACTGCCTGGATCGGTGAAGCAGCTGAAAGATGTTGAATTCGATTTCGGTTGCCTTTCGTGTGGCCTTGGCCTACGGGATACTGAAGGTTAGTTCGCTGTGATAACCTTTAAATCCTGTTATTCTTCGTACACTGTTGTGTCTTCAAGGTTCCTGGACTGCTGTCGTGGATAGTTTTATAAGTCACAATTCGATTCGTGGTTCTGAAGCAGGTTTTGTAATTCCCCACTCTTTCATCCTCCAACTTCTTCGTCCAGGTATCGTCAGTAGCCGGACAGGGTCATTGCAATGGTCCCATTAAGATCGGGGAGGTGACGGCTGTCAGTGTGTCCCCGGATCTCCAGGCTGCTAGGGTTGTTCAGTTGACAATGACGTCTGAATACAAACTGACTCCATATTTTGTCTACGATGACATTCAAGTACTGTTCCAAGGTAAACAGTCCGAATCAATTATGGGCCAGATCCGATCTAGCATGTACCATTCGTTCTCAACGTGAAGAATGACCATAATCAAAAACGAGGCAGATGTACATGTAGGCTACATGTACATGTATTCCCTTTAAAAACCACACCATGGACGAGGGCGCTAATATGATCAATAGGCATGAGAGGCATGGCTTGAAATACCACAACAGTAGCCTCACAACGATCTTACAAACTTTCTTCTATAACTTCAGATGATGGCAGTGGGATCATTGCGAGAAAATCCCGGCGAGGTGATGAATTCCATTTCTCTGTTCACTCAACAACACTAATGAATATCTCGTCACTGGCTCTGGAACTAGCGGTGGATCATCCATGTAATACAATAGTGATGTGGTCAGATTTTGAATTTTTCAAAGCCGTGTACGAACAAGGTAAAAAATTCCTTCATAACTGAAATTTGGCTCGTCGAGTGCACGATTACTCCATTAGTTTTTTACCTTCTGACGACTTCCACTCTTATACCTCATGCCCTTGGTGCCCTCGGGCGGGATCAAAGCTCGGAACTCCAGCATCCACCCTCACACTCGTTCTCGCTGATGTTCAGAACTTGATAATGTTTCGCAGCGCGCCAGCCTGAAAGCTTGCTCAGTGCACTTTACATCATTGCCCCTAGGCATAGTCCGTCTTGCCATTGGCCGTTCATTCGAAGACCTCAACTCGCTGGGAAGCACATGACCAAGGTGCAGTTCGAGATCAGTGCCACCTGCTACTCAATATACCTCATATCAGTCAGCTGGAACCCCTTGAACACCAAGGTGGTGAAGTAATCAAGGCAAAGAGACTTAAAATCAGTCTACCGCCGACGGTGGGACTTCCTTACCGCTAGTCAGAGACCCGACACAAGACAACCGCGGCCCCTCTCTGATAATGCCAAATTATCGTTTCCAGGAATTCCCCTTCCCAAAGTCTCCACGATGCCGAAGAAAGGCTACAGGCTCGACAAGGATGAAAATTTCTCTCTGAGATTCGGCGTGAGGTATAGGGATAATGGTAAACTGGCGCGCGATGATGATAATATGCGGTCTTATTTCCACCCCAGTTATCAGTGGTTGTACTCGAACATCATTGGAACTAGGGAAGAGATGATGAGGTATGTCTCACATTTTCACCCTTCATTGATCTAGCTGTCAGAAGGACGGCGTTTTTTGCTCCACTAACCCTCGCCACTCTTGGCTTCGAGAACCACACAATACTTGTATACAATGTATTTCAAAAATTGTCGACGTCTCCAGCTGCATGTTTTTGTAATGATACCACTGATATACTGGACCTTCGCGCTCCTAACGTTCGTTGTAGAGTTGTGCATGTTAGATAGTGGGGGACCATGACATACCTACATGTAGGCCCGCACCTCACCTGTTTATTGTGCAACTTGTCGTGGGCCTTGGGATACTATCCACTGTGTTAAGATCGAGCCAGACATCAGGACGGCGAAGGGCCCGTATTTTAAGGTTGATTGCCACCTTGCAGGGTTCTTTTCTTTCTCAACTTCAGGCGTCACATGCCAAACGGCACACAGCCAAGAAAAGCGGAACAGCGCCAGTCAAACACAACATCAGGTGGATACACAACCTTCCAGACTGAACTCGAAGCGGAACTTGGCGATTCTTTCCCAATAGATGGCGCTGTCCTTTATGGTTCTGTGACTTTCAGAACTTACCAAAAGGGAAGTCGGGGGCCAAGTGCGACTATTTACACATTAACCGCCGTTCATTTTACGGACGATCAGTATGGGCTACCGGTCTCAGTCCAGTCGTGGATTGCAACAACCGAAAAAAGCAAATATGTTCAAAGACTTGATGTTCAGGAAGGGGGAAAATTCAATGTGATCACAGTTGGTTTAAACCACAACTTGAAAAATCGTCTTGTGACTTTCGTCTCTGTGGGGACAGAATCCGCCCCAGTCGTAGCGGCAGCAAAGATTTTATCAGGAGACCCAATCGGGGGTGAAATAGGGAAGTTCAAACTTGTTGATCAAATATTCCCGAGCGCACGAATTGGGGCAGTGGGGTTCGCTGCTTTCAAAGTCGATATGCCGTTGGGGAGTGAGGAGTATTATCTGTTCAGCGCCTCTACCGGAAGTGACGTCACGAATACAATTGTGCGGATGATAGAATGGATACCAGTGGAAGTTGAGGTCAAAACCCCAAACGTGTATGAAAAATCGAACGGAACAGTAAGTCCTTATTCTTTATCATCGATTACAACGAGATTGAAAGTAAAGCGGTCAGAGTTCTCGAAAGGACCCTCTTTTACCGGGTTTTGATGTTGCTTCTATATACCGCTATAGAGGTCCTTCACTGAGGTCATAACGGTCACGTGACCGCAAAGAATCGGCCATGTTGGCCGTCAAATAGCCGGCTATGACGTCGAAACGCTCACGTCATGACATTTTGACGTCAGGATCTCTGTGTTGACGCTGTGTTCATGCCGTGACGTCGCTTGACATTTTGACGGCCAACATTGAATTAATCATGTGCATTTTTTTGTAACGTAGATGGAGGCCAGCTGCACCGTGACCGGCTACCCCAAACCAACCATGAGGCTCTTTCTCGTCCCTGACAATGGAATAGGCTTTTCTACAGATGAGTTCTCGCAAAATTACGTGAAATATGAACTGAGCGAGTCGACAGATCTTGTGGATGTGACAACCATATCCTCTGATCCACTCAAGAAGTCGGTGTCTTTCGACTGGGCACCCGTAGTGCAGACCTATGATACCTATGGGTTTTACTTGGCTTGCCTTGCCACCAATAAGTACAAGGAGGTCTTCCAGAGTAATTACGTGTATCTCTACTCATTCGAGTACGACTGGTCCGAATGAGGAACCCGCGTGCCGGAAATCCCGACAGGTCGGCGCTGCGAGCAGTGCGACCGAAACGACGTCATTGACGTCGTTTTATGTGTTGAGGCTACGTCATGAAAAAATCCGCTGTACATTTTCTACAGGAAAAATGAGATAAAGACGTTGCCGAAATCGTCATCTATGTCTTCATTTTAAGGAAAAAAGCATTGCAAAATTGCAGACATTTTCATCTGCTACAAGATGGTGTAAATTTTAATGCCAGGCGACCGAAACGAAAGGGTGATTTTCACGCCAGAAATGAATGGAAATAACGTTAGAAAAAAGAAACTTCAGTCGCACTGCTCACAGCGCCGCGTTGTGACGTTAGTTCCTCCGGTTCCTCATACTAAGTACTCATCTTACTAAAGCCGCCCACACAATATTATTGCACAATATGAGGGCCAAAATGGGCAATATTATTGCCAATCTTTCTTCCACCCATCATGCCAGAAGCACATGCCCCTATTTTGGGCCCCATATTGTGCAATAATGTTGATCGTGCATGGCCTGCTTTCTCAAACTATAGATTGTTTGGTAAAACAAAGTAGACTTCAGTCAAACATCTCTTTTTGATATGCACACTTGTATTTTCAAAACCGATTCATGTCAGAGGCCATCGACAGGAAATGAAATCGCTGTAATGCCACACATAAAATTGCTGCAATCAGAGGTAATAATGTATGATTGAGGGCGATCTGGCGTGGCTTGGTTATTTGCTCAAATCCTCTTGCTGTCGACCATTTTCTCTCGGATTGCTCTGATCGCGCGGAATGATGCGGAATTGTTCTATTTCGGTTGCCTTTCTTGTGGCCTTGGCCTCTGGGATACTGATAGTCTGGACGCAAAACCCCGAAAAGGGGCGTAACCCCTTTTTCTCTGATAACAGCAGTGTTTTGATATTTTCTGAATATTTGAGGGTAGGCGGATCAGAATCCGCCGGGTGCCAACGCGTCACCCTTTAGCGTTTTGAGAAAATCCCGTTTGAAGTTCAGGACATTGACTTTATCATTGAACCCAAGAACTGAGCTTTGTACAGGAGAATGGGACCCGATGTACAGCTAACTTTTAAACGGTGGCTTCTAACTTAAAATGTCTTGCCACCAGTAAGTACAAGGAGGACTTAGAGAGTGCGTTTCTATTTAGGTACTGATGCTCTTTCCTCTAAAAAACAAAAAAAAGGTCTATGTAGGCCTATAAGAGGCGTAAGTTTAGACAATTCATCCTTCTTCGAATTTCAAATCCAGAAGTCAGTGTTGTAGTGAAGGAACAGATAAGCCTGGTGTACTCGTGAAACATCGCGCCTTTCTCAAACTATAGACTGTTTGGTAAAACAAAGTAGACTTCAGTCAAACATCTCTATTTGACATATTTTCAAAACCGATTCATGCCAAAGGTCATCGACAGGAAACGAAATCGCTGTAATGCCACAAATTGTACATGAAATTGCTGCAATCAAAGGTAATAATATTGGCCTACGCGGCTATGTATCTGGTATGGGCTTAATGCTCAAATCGCATCGCATTCGACTATTTTCGATTGGATGCCTGAGTCGGCGAAGCAGCAAAATGATGCTGAATTATTCGATTTCGGTTGCCTTTCTTGTGGCCTTGGCCTGCGGGATACTGAAGGTTAGTTTGCTCTGGTAATCTTTACGTTTTGTACTCTCCCTGCACTGTTGTGTTTTCATTCCTGGTCTCAAACTGCTGTCGTGGTACTTTAAAAAGTCAAAATTCGATTCGTAGTTCTGAAGCAGGTTTGATAATTCCAAACCTTTTCATCACTCAATTCCTTCGTCTAGGCATCGTCAGTAACCGGACAGGAGCATTGCAATGGTCCCATTACGATCGGGGAGGTGACGGCTGTCAGGGTGTCCCCGGATCTCCAGGCTGCTAGGGTTGTTCAGTTGACAATGACGTCAACGTACAAATTGAAACTTACTTATCCTTCCTACAATGGCGTTCCGGTGCCACTTCAAGGTAAAATACCTATTCCGAATACATTATCTACCGTTTACTTTTCCCCAAACATTCGTTTCCTCCACCTTGCTTGATAGACGCTCGTGCAGGACGAATAAGTTATTCTTCAGTTAAAAGAAGCACTGTAGATGCCATTCATGCTGACAACTGCTCATGCTGAGTTCTCCAGTTAAGTTGCGCCACATAAACTGTTGTTGAACTTCAGATGATGGCAGTGGAATCAATGCGAGGGAATCCCGGCGAGGTGATGAATTCCACTTCTCTGTTCACTCAACAACACCAATGAACAGCTCTTTACTGAGTCTGGTAATATCTGTAGATCATCCATGCAATAAAATAAAACTGGTGGGAGGAATGGACTTTTTTAGGGCTGTATACGAACAAGGTAATTCGACTTGTCCGGTGTACGTTTAGCCCACTAGATTTTTTCCATGTTATTCCATCTTCTCATGCCCCATGCGCTTAATCTGACCTACATGTAATCTGACCCCGCAGAGGTAGTCTTAGCACGCACGACGGTTTAGGTGTATCATCTGCCCGCTGGCGTCCTCGGGCGGGATCGAACCCAGGAACTCTCGCATCTAGCCTCCCCTCTCTGACGGCGCCATATTATCATTTCCAGGAATTTCCCTTCCCAAAGTCTCCACGATGCCGAAGAACGGCTACAGGCTCGACAAGGATAAGAGTTTCTCTCTAAGATTCGGCATGACGTATAAGGATGATGGTAAAAGGGAGCTAATGTGGAATGGACGATCTAGTTTCTACCCGATGTATGTGTGGGATGACTCCAACATTATGAAAACTCTGGAAGAAATTGTAAGGTAGATATGAAGAGGTAAACTTCAGGCAGGCTGACATTTATACCCGCCGCTGAGGCTGTGTTTCATAAATCATGGGTTTGGCAAAAGGACAATGACTGTATACTCCATACCCTGACCTATAGAGGTTCCTCACCTGACGGCACATTTCCATGACGAACATGCCGCCATATTGGCCGTCAAAATGTCAAGGGACGTCACGGCATCAACAGAGCGTCAACACACAGATCCTGATCTGACGTCATCGCTGGCCATTCGACGGCCGACATGGCCGATTCTTTGCAATCAGGTGATCTCTGCGACGTTGTCGAGGAACAAGTGGCGAGTTGTCCTAGGGACGAGTTGTCCGGGGCAAGTTGTCCGGGTACCAGTTGTCCGGGGGAAATTGTCCTAGGGGCGAATTATCTCAGTTGGGGGCGAATTGTCCTGTTACCGCCCTGTAAGCCTACCTATTATACCTGATCACCCCAGGGCAGAAAAGTAGCCTACACAAGTTTACCCAGCTGCATAAAACGTCGCCATTGCTGCAACAATTTACCCCCAGATTTGAAGTCAAAGAAAGGAGCATGCCAGTGTAATAAATTCCTTTCTTTCTGAATTTAAGGGGCCCCGAGAGAGGGGGCATTCTAGAGCCAAGGAAAGCAGAACAGCGGAGATGGAATACAACATCGGGTGGATACACGACCTCCATAAGTGAATTCGAAGTAGAACTCGGTGAATCCTTTCCAATAGATGGCGCTCTCGTCCTCTTTCGTCCCGTGAGTGTCTACGTCAAGGAGGCGAACAGGCTGGGGCCAAGTGCGGATATCTACATGTTCCTCAGCATTCACCTTACGGACGATCCCTACGGACTACCTGTCTATGTCGGTTCTTGGAGAAATGGACCGGAAAGTCAGAAGTACACTTATAAACTAGATGTCCAGAAAGGCGGCAAGTACAACGTGGTGACACTTGGTTTGAATCCTAACGTTCCAAAGGATGACCGTATTGTACGTTTTTTATCTGCCGGAGCAGAGTCCTCCCCTATCCTGGCTGTAGCACGGGTCCTATCCGGAAACCCCACCAACAGCGAAATAACGGATGTCAAGCTCGCTGACCTAATTAAAACGTATCAAGCTGGGTCAATCGCATCGACAGCGTTCAAGGTCGATATGCCGTTGGGAAGTGAGGCATTTTATATCTGCAGCGCATCTAACGGAAGTGACGTCACGAATACAATCGTGAAAATGGTTCACAAGGCACCGGCGCAGGCTGTTGTCCGAGTCTCTTATGAGAGGTCGAACCGAACTGTAAGTACCGGTAGGCCTACTTATTCCTTCACGTCGATCGCCGCGAGGTTGGGAGTGAAGTATTAGGGAGGTTTCGAAATCAAACGATAAACGTAAACGTTTACGACAACATTCTTTTTGTACCGAAAATGCAATATAAAATCTGGTTAATGTGTAGTATGAAAGTAACGTTGTCGTTAATGTTTACGTTTATCGTTTGATTTCGAAACCTCCCTATTAAGTCATCTCGACGGTTCCGAGCGCGCGGAGGGCCATTTTAACCTGCGTCTACAATCTGTTTCCACTAACAGCGCGGTTTTCAGTGAACAGTGCGGGTTTTGCAGTGTTTTAGAGAATCCAAATTATGATTATCCAATTATAGCTACGTCTACACGGAGCATTTTAGCTCCAGTTAACCGTCTACACGGGGCCTTGTCTCGAGCTAAGTTGTCTCCAGACAACTTTGTCTCGGGTTAACTTGACCCCAGTAGGGTAGGGGGGTTAAGATAACCCGAGACAAAGTTGTCTCGAGACAGTTGTCGTGTAGACGCGCTCGCCTGTCTGTCTCGGGACAAAGGCCTATATTGGTTCCGTATGATAAATACGGCATGAATGACGTAATGGAATGGACGTCACATGGCGCGTAGTGTTGAAAACACCGTCACGCCATGCATCCGTGTAGACGCTCGGTTACTTGTCTCCGGTTATTTTGTCTCGAGACAAAGTTGACCCGAGACAAATTAGTCTCTCGTGTAGACGTAGCTTATGTGTGTTTCTCTCTCAAATAGATGGCAAACTGCACCGTGACCGGCTACCCCTCACCAACCATGAGGCTCTTCCTGCTCCCAAATGAAGAACGTGACGTCAGTGATCCCGAGGAGTTTTTGAAAAACTCCCTGAAGTATGAACTGACCGAGTCGACAGACCTGGTGACCGTGACAACCATATCCACTAATCCACTCAAGAAATCGGTGTCATTTGATTGGGCTCCCATGAGGCAGAAGTATAGTACGCCTACGAGCTATGGCTTAGGCCTATACTTTAAATGTCTTGCCACCAATAAGTACGCACAGGACTTAAACACTGGGTATCTGTATAACTAGAGGTACTGATGCTGCTTTCTCTATAAAACAAAAAAGGGGAATGTAGGCCCAGTCAAAGCCAAGATTTAGACATGTATATTCACCTTTCTTCGAATTTCCAATCCAGAAGAGTTGGAAAAGATGCCTTGCTCCTCCAGTCATCACGGTGACCATTACACTTCCAAAGCTTCCCCATCATCGCTACTCCCTGTCACCGTCAACAGATCTGAGCCTTGATCATTATGATGACTGTATATAGGGTCAGGATATTTACTGACGAAGCCAGCGTCACGAGGATTCCCAACCATTCGCCAGCCGAAGGCTATTTATTAATTTCCAGGGCGATGTGGCCTGAAGCCTCTCAAAGACAGTACATGCAGTCTTTGGGAGACTCATGATGACTTCTACATTGAAGGAAAGATACTGTCTGTTCTGGTAGACGAGAGACAATAATGCCCCACGTGAAGATGACAGGCCGCTGTTATTGGATGAACACCTGGTGTCACCCGATAGAACTAGGCCTACCTCTGATGCCAACTCAAGCTGGTTGGTGGTAAAATCCCCACACTGACTATCTGCCAATAATTGAGAAATTTAGCCATCTCTCCGACTTTTCTGATGACTAAGAGGTAGAAAATGACTCCCAAACCACCCCGATTTAGTATATAAGCCAATAAACACAGAACTTTTGTCATCTTATCTGTCGACGGCCCTCTCGGGCTCGAGTTTCGGTTTTGGTTTTATCAAATGCGGACCTCTGACCTCATTTGCATACGGAAATTTTACACTCGGCAATTTCCGATTGTCGTCGGCGAGATCAACGCACAGCCCATGAATTCCCATTGTGTTATGCAGATTGGGGGTGTGAGGTCAGAATAATTTCTTTTCGACCAATGGGAGCATTTGTTATTGTTTACATTAAGCGAACGGAAAGAATACAGCACGTTGTTTTGTATCCATTCACACAACAAAGGTTTTGTGTCCGTTTGTTGGCGAGTACCGGTACTTCCTTTGAAGTGGAAAAATAGTCATTGGCTACACTAGGAAAGATACTGTCTGTTCTGGTAGACGAGAGACAATGCCACATGTGAAGATGACAGGCCCTGTTGTTTATTGGATGAACACCTGGTGTCACCCAATAGAACTAGGCCTACCTATGATGCCAACTCAAGCTGGTTGGTGGTAAAATCCCCACACTGACTATCTGCCAATAATTGAGAAATTTAGCCGTCTCTCCGACTTTACTGATGACGAAGAGGTAGAAAATGACTCCCAAACCACCCCAATCTAGTATATAAGCCAATAAACACAGAACTTTTGTCATCTATATCTGTCGACGGCCCTCTCGGGCTCGAGTTTCGGTTTTGGTTTTATCAAATGCGGACCTCTGACCTCATTTGCATACGGAAATTTTACACTCGGCAATTTCCGATTGTCGTCGGCGAGATCAACGCACAGCCCATGAATTCCCATTGTGTTATGCAGATTGGGGGTGTGAGGTCAGAATAATTTCTTTTCGACCAATGGGAGTATTTGTTATTGTTTACATTGAGAATAGAGCACGTTGTTTTGTATCCATTCACACAACAAAATTTGTGTATCTGTTTGTTGGCGAGCACTTCTTTTGAAGTGGAAACGTAGTCACATTGGGCACATTAAAGTAAAGATACTGTCTGTTCTGGTAGACGAGAGACAACACAATGCCACACGTGAAGATGACAGGCCGCTGTTATTGGGTGACACCAGGTGTCGGCACACCGAATGTTTCTACTTTCCGAAAAAGTCCTGAGGGATCATCATGGGCCACTCGCTAATATATAAATTCTTCCCAAAGTCAGAAGACATCAAATTGGGAAGAAAAACTTGAATTCACCCTCTGCTGGTGAAGATGAAAATGCAAAAATAATTGTCACTCTACCCATGAAACTCATGTCTCACAATGCCGTATATAAGATGTGTCTTGACTTCTGACCTTCGCTAGGATTTCACTTGCCATCTGATGGCAGGTGGAAAACTAGTCACGGTCGGAAGTTAAGACGCTTTCTGGCATGGAGTCTGGCAATGCAAGTGACGCCCATGTTCGAACGCGGATGGCATGTTTGGGGTTCATGCCTTCAACGTCCCCCAACGACCAAACCATTTTTTAAAATTCTTGTGATTTGCAAGGCCTAATCTATGCCGAGGTCTTATGGATCGGACGAATTGTTTTGTATTCGTTCACACAACAAAGGTTTTGTGTCAGTTTGTTGGCGAGTACCGGTGCTTCCTTTAAAGTGGAAAAATAGTCATTGGCTACATTGAAGGAAGTCTGTTCTGGTAGACGAGAGACAATGCCACACGTTCGCAAAATTGAGGGACGCCCCACAAAGAGGTTAGTGGTCAGAAAATTTGCACCCCATCAATTTCTGATAGTTTGGACCCTAAAGTACCAAGAACTGCAAAAATATCAACTTTATCACAAAAATCCTACGGGAGCTGCTTTGTTGACACAGCTTACCGCACTATGAAGACGACAGGCCGCTGTTATTGGATGAACACCTGGTGTAAAGACTGTTGAAGAAAAATGTCGTCCTGTGAACGTCCTCATAATGAGGAACCTTCAGAACTACGCCAATGGGAGGCGCTGTCAGCGCTTGGACCTTTTTTCGACGTCTCGTCCGTGTTGCACCGCGTCAAGGACGTCGTGACGTGACGTCATTGCGTTAATTTGCTCTGTTTTTGACGTCTTCGGTACAACCGCTCGCAGCGCCGCCCTGTCGGGATAAAAAGTTAGCAGCGAGGTCCCTTAGAACTTGTTGCTACCAAAGTTGTTGCACTGAATTCATCCAAAGGTTCAATACGGTCATAAAAAAATGCTTGATATCGTGACCGACATGGCGTACTCTCTATTTTTAGTCATCTATAATATGATCGAGTTTAAGACCTAAAATTGGAAGCTCACAGTATGCAAGTAATACCTTTAACTGGATCGGCCAAGACCCCAAATCTTGTTATAGACGAGGATATCAAAAGTTGAGGGACAAGTCTCAAGTTCAACAGTAATACACGTAATGTTATTGATTAACCCGGCGTGTAATAGGCTGCGGTGTATTTTTTTACCCCAAAGGCACGGCAGGGGTTGCTTTATATACGGTAATCAATTTAAGGTACGTATTATGGAGATCGTAACATCTTTTTTTCCCGAAAATTACCTCCTTGATAAAAATATTTTGTGGATGAATTTACATAAAAAAAGTCTATAAGATTTGTCATCGAAAGTTTAGCATGTTTAGGGTGTTATGTATCGAGCAAATAGTATTTCGATTTGAAGTTCTTCTGAAGCCTCGTTTTTGCCATCCCCTGATGTTCAATTATATGGAGCAACAGGTCGTGTTGGGTTGTTTGATGTTGTGATCCAGTGTCCATATCTGATTTGTCCCCAATCTATGGCAGCCAACCTGTGTCCAGAAGTGTGGCATGTTCAGGGAGTAGAGTCAGTGTACAGCGAATGTACAGCAACACCACACGTTCACCAGGAGAGTTCGCCAGAATCTGTGGAACATTTCACTCCCTGGCGCCTCGAATCACGCCCTTGATGCCCCGAGATTAAGACGAATGCCGATATTTGGCTCGTCTATATCTAGGTGTCCGATATTGGTGGCACATTAATCATGTTTATCTATGGCTGCACGGCAAATTTGTCATCATCAGACAATATGATCCTGCCTGACGTGAGTAAGTCCATTGTCAAAGATACATGGATGTGACAGCGGCATTATACATACATACATAAAAAAATGTGTCCATGTGGATGATTTTTTACGAATGTATGACTTCTGGGTGAAACTAATTCCCAGTCCCGGGTCAGTTTTTTTGCGTCAAAAATTCGAGATTTCGAGTCACTTTACATAACCATTAACAAGACCACAACGCAGACGAGTTAAGTAATGTCATCTCTGGTCGTTCCTGTGCATTGCATGCAGTGTAACACCAGGGGCCGGTTGCACAAAACTCATGTTAGCGCTAACATGGTGTTAGCGCTAACTTTTATGTTAGATGACGTCAAAATCCATTGTCATTTTACGTCATTTAACATGATGTTAGCGCTAACATGAGTTTTGTGCAACCCAGCCCTGGAGTGTATAGACTAGCTTTGAAATCGCCAAATACGCATGATAGAACTGATTAGGGAAGCGTTTCTCGGACCTGTTACGCTTGATAACGCACATTTAAACTCAGCCAAGCAACTTGTCACCAAGGACATTACGGTCTGTTTACGGTCATTACTCGATTTCGTCTCGAGACAAAAGACAAGAAATCTAGTCGATTCCTTAATCAATAAACAGGAGACAAATCGGAGATGAAGCAAGTGAGATGGCTTAGATTGGATCTGGGGAGGTGTGGGGGCCGGGAGTGGGTGTCGGTAACACTATTCAAATGGTTTTGACAGTAAATTAAGGCCTTACCAAGGCCGAACGACTCTTGAAGAAGAACCTCAAACCGTCTTGACGGTTTGTTCTATATACATTAATCTTTCTTAAAGTTATTCAATTCTCGTCGGACATTCTCCCGATTCCTCCAATCCTTGGCAACTAAAGCACCATTTAGATTTTCCGCAATCATTCTCATCTTCACCGCATTTCCCCAATACCAATCGCGTTCCGACAGATACTCTGTCACATTAAAAAACCTATCATCGCCTGAACGTCAAATATGCCGTGATTTACTTCTTTTTTGATGCCTCTCGCCACGGTTCTATAAGCAATCATGATGGAAGATTCACATTTCACTATTTTATAGCCCAAGAACAGACCGTAGACTATGAATACCACCCTGGCTAGGCGTAAACTCTTAATTAACTCCGATATCGCTAGAGATTACATTTCATGGTGATAGTGCTCATTGCTGGCAAGATCAGCCTGCTAGAAAAGTTGCCTAATTAGAAATGCCATTCAGGCGTTCACATCTTGTGCTGTACCTTCAGCTTCCCTGCTTCAGGCTTCAGCACAATGAATGCATAATGTGTGAGTGCACATAGTTATCCCGACAGAATACGGCAGTCAAAGAAGCAGCTCACTTATGGTACATGTAAACCATCGTGGTGGCACATTTTAGATTAAACTCGCCTAAGGTTGAGGCTTTTTTGAGACTTTCTTGAATTGGCTCTAGAGATACCGAGATCCTTAATCTCCTGGCAAAAAATAAAGGGGGACACCAGGAAGCGGGAAGCATGAGACCAAAGGTTTCTGAAGATAACTGACAGAAACCGTATTCAAGATGGCCGCCATAGCCGCCATCTTAGATCGACACATTATGGGGCAGACAGTCTCCGAAGAGAGAGTACGGCAGTACAAGCCGTGACACTTCGCTGTAGAGTCCTATTTTGGATGGCGCCAATGAAGTTACTTCGTCAATCGCCTCAGGAATTTCAACACCACGAATTCTAACAAGTTGCGGCAGGAATCGCCAGCGTGGGATTCGATGTGATAGATTTTGCTCATCAATCGGTCGATTCATCACGATGTCCTCGTGAATTATTCAAAAGTCACTTATCTCTTAAAATACTTGCTCGACGGCGACTTGATCGACGCAGGCAGCGTCTGGTCTAGACTGGTACCCGATCCTAACTATTTTACATAGGGCTTTTGCATATGTTAGGACCGGGCGTGCCTACCGCCTTCGTGCCTCTGATTGGTCGGTGCTGGCGCAGGTGGTAAGTATGTGAACTATTATGTTGATAGATTTTCTATTTTTAACATGGAAAACCCCCGGCGTGATTGGTGAATTTCCTGGGTCAAAGGTCGGTCACCTTCGATCTGCATTCTGGTACGTCAGCCGTATTGAGAATTGAATAAATTTACATAATTTACATAAAATTTTCAAGTGACGTCACTGTCAGAATTCCTCCACAAATGGCGGCCACGACTGGTCCTACCATTCAAAAGCGACACCATCGGTAGGACCAGGTACTAGTCTACGTCTGGTCTGCCTCACTTTGAGATGTCGGCATATTGAAGAGTTTACGACATGCAACTCTGCTACTTCTGCGAGGCCTTGATGACGTATGGTCAGATCTCCTCGGCGGCCAAATTGGCTGTAAATCACAGCTGACCTTGAATGCCGCTTCTTAATCAATAAACACTGCCATCCATGTCATCAGTGTGATTGGTATTGAAAATTTTACTTATGGTAATGAATCGTGCGATGTCTATCGAGGCCAGTGCAAATTACCCTTGGTGACATCTTGCTCGTTTCTCATAGGTCATGCTTTAATCGGACTGGTGATCTGTCGATGCCTGTTGCTCATTCATCATATATGCATCCGATAGACCTGATTAAAGTCATCTACTAAGTGCACCCACCGATGCAAGAGAAGACACTATCACCAAAGACCAGGTGATCATGGTCAATTCAAATGGAATGGCAGCTTCACTCCATACCACTTTGTACTTTGTTCGCTGTAGAGGCTGTGAGCAGTGGTCACTACCTTTTACCATCAGATGATAATATAAACGCACATCCTCAGTTGATGTACTTGGCTGTGTTGGTGCCTAATCCTTCCGAATTCAGGCATAAAGCTAGGCCTATTTTTTGAGATCGCTTTGATGACACCATCATTCGGCGATGCTGTACATTCACTGTGTGCACTGAGTGAGACACCTGTCTGCCCTGAGCTACTCTTTTTGGTGCAGTTCTGTCACCAGTGAAGTGGCATTTGAACCTAACGAACCTTGTATGGCATACAGGGATAAAGCACCTCGCCATGGAAAAAGTAGATGATGCCACCGGTTGAGTTTTTTCTGACACCTCGCTATGAAATCCCCTTGCATGTGTGTGTTAATAACATCAACGGTTTTGCTCTTAGAGAGTTTGAGATCTGTTTTTTCTGTAAGTTTGGAATCGAGGAGTTTTAAAGAGGAAGAGTAAAAAAGAATCTACTGAAGAAAAGAAAAGAGTTTGTAAACAACCAGTGTTGAATTGAATACACCAGACGTTTTGCGTCAAACAAAGTGAAGATATCAAAAATTCGAAATTAGATCTCTGAGCTTGAGGGATTTAATCAATTATTGAGCTAAATCTCACGTTTTTACCTCACTTAAATGGAAAAGAGCTGTAAAGTTTTCGCGTTCACCCGTCAGCTGTCGTCGAAGCTTGGTTTTTTAAAAAGCTTGAGATTGGCATAGACGTGATGAGATTGGCAATGATCGACGGTTACAGTTTTACACGGCATTGAAACAGCCACCGGCCGACATCTTGGGGGGGTCTCTTCACAATCTTCGGGAGCATTGTGCCCAGTCGAACAATGACATGCAGATTTCCTGATTACCAGGCCTTGCACCCTCATGTCAATTTCATTGTGGCTGAATTCAGTTGATTAGCCTACAGTTTGAAAGCGTCAGCTGTGAGAGCGAATCAGGTGGAATGGTTTCATCTTTGATCATATGACTGACCATTGCAACTGGCGTTTGCGTTTGAAACGTTAATCAACCGAAGTTGTCAACGATCGTAGTTTTAAACACTCTAGGGAGGTTTAGAAATCAAACGATAAACGTAAAAAACGTTAATGACAACGTTATTTTTGTACCGAAAATGCAATATAAAATCTGGTGAATGTGTAGTCTGAAAAATAACGTTGTCGTTAAGTTTACGTTTATCGTTTGATTTCTAAACCTCCGTATTGACAACTTGGCACACATCTTGTGATACGTCGTTTTTGTCATTCAGTTTCCAATTTATCCCATCATCCTTGAAATCTCGCGCGAATTGTCCTCTCGTTTCTGTTTGCCAACTTCCCCTGTGTAGCATCGATCATATCTAAAGATGAGACACCGTATTAACCTCCAAACATCCAATCAAAATCAAAAGAAAATTCTCGGCTTTTTAAAAAACCCGGCAAGTGATTAACATCGTCAACGGAACGAAGGACAAGATTACCATGATGGGAAACGTGAGATGAACTTATCAAAACAGCAATAACGTTCACTTTCATTGCTGTGTGTAGGAGATTGGTCAAAGCCCAACTACATGTACACATATTGTCATAGAAAAACTTCCTGTTGAAGCGCAAAACTTCTGCTTAGTGCCTATTGGACGGAATATCGTCCAATCAGTGTTCGGCAGAGTCTCTACTCAGCCATCTTATACTGTATGCCACTGGAAGAGTTCAGGACTGAAGTTCTAACTTGATAATATTTGAATTCTTGCTCAAATGTTGGCCAACATCAGCATGCCAAAGTCCTACCGGTCACAACCGAATCACAGAATTTGCATACGCTGCACATCTTTTCAAATTCTAACCTCTGGAGATGAGCCTATAGCTAGATATCTTGACACAGTATCTCATCATAGGTGCATCTCCGCAACGAGAAATTAGCAGGTTACAAGCAGCCATATGACCCGAAAAAAATCACGGGCAACAAGATAATCACCAACATCAGATCAACACGTAACTATTGTGGGAAAATACAATACCTTATCAACTTTCCTGTCGAAAGCAGACGATTTGTTATGTGAAGGGTTGCAGGATGCATATTTAGTAGGTTTTTGTAGGCAGACAACAAGCTGTCTATAATATTCCAATAAGTTTTTATTACTATAGCTGAGACGTAGAAGGAATTTCGAATCAAATAGATGACTGTACGTGGATGACACAATTGATAGTGGCCACTTTGGATGAGTTGAATTTGAAGTGACCGACAAGTATTTCAAATAAGTTTCGTCGGTATCGGGTGATGAAGTATTACATGCGATATCTGAATTCGAAGTAACTTCCTATACGGTAGCAGTCGTGCNCTGTGTGTAGGAGATTGGTCAAAGCCCAACTACATGTACACATATTGTCATAGAAAAACTTCCTGTTGAAGCGCAAAACTTCTGCTTAGTGCCTATTGGACGGAATATCGTCCAATCAGTGTTCGGCAGAGTCTCTACTCAGCCATCTTATACTGTATGCCACTGGAAGAGTTCAGGACTGAAGTTCTAACTTGATAATATTTGAATTCTTGCTCAAATGTTGGCCAACATCAGCATGCCAAAGTCCTACCGGTCACAACCGAATCACAGAATTTGCATACGCTGCACATCTTTTCAAATTCTAACCTCTGGAGATGAGCCTATAGCTAGATATCTTGACACAGTATCTCATCATAGGTGCATCTCCGCAACGAGAAATTAGCAGGTTACAAGCAGCCATATGACACGAAAAAAATCACGGGCAACAAGATAATCACCAACATCAGATCAACACGTAACTATTGTGGGAAAATACAATACCTTATCAACTTTCCTGTCGAAAGCAGACAATTTGTTATGGGAAGGGTTGCAGGATGCATATTTAGTAGGTTTTTGTAAGCAGTCAACAAGCTATCTATAATATTCCAATAAGTTTTTATTACTATAGCTGAGACGTAGAAGGAATTTCGAATCAAATTGATGACTGTACGTGGATGACACAGTTGATAGTGGCCACTTTGGATGAGTTGAATTTGAAGTGACCGACAAGTAGATTTCAAATAGGTTTCGTCGGTATCGGGTGATGAAGTATTACATGCGATATCTGAATTCGAAGTAACTTCCTATACGGTTGCAGTCGTGCGGAGTATACGTATTGGGTGTTGATCGCGTCGACCCGGACGGGATGACACTTTGGACTGATCTGGGGATCGACATCGTTCGCAGACAGAATTCAAAGTGTCCGCGACATGAGCTGACTTCCTGGGCTGGGGAAATGAAAGCAGTTGGCAGTAAGCCCTTAATGAATTGGACTAGACTTGTAAAAAATGAACGATGTAGTTTTTTGCAGTTTTTCCTGATGTATATTGACATGTAATCGAGGCCCGAAGCCTGACGAACGCCAAGAGAAGTTCTGTCGGTGTTCGAAGGATCTGCCATTGTGGCATTATTCGGTCGCATGCTAGCGGCAGGGGCGATTTACTCACCCCCATCCTTTGTAGGCCTTACTATTGTCTATTAGTGGGCGCTGACAAAGGATTTGCGTACCTCAAGTTACGGGGGGGGGGCATTGTGAATAAAGTCCTCGGTATTTCAGCTCAGAACAGTCAAGATGTACCAAGTGGAAAGCTATCACGGCAAACTCAACAGCATCTTGACTACCAAGGGTTGTGACATCGCTCCGCCCTCCGACTACGCGGCGTAGTCTTATGACGTAGCCAATACACGTGGAGTTCCAGGATGACTCAACAGCAATTTGAAGTATTTCTTCCGTGTGTTTGATTGATAGAGTATCAATTTGGATCCCGCATTTTCGACCCTGGATCGATTATCTGAAGGCAGCGATGATGATAAAAGAGCTCAACAATCTCTCTCAATGGACTCATCGAATTGCTGCCGTCTTCTTCAACAAGAAGAACCAAATCATCCTTTACCAAATCATCTTCCAATATCACTTCTTTTGCTCCGGGCGAAAAACCACACTCGATTCCAGACATGATTTAATTCAAACTTCCAATAAGAATTATCGGTTATTTGCATGATGAGAACAATATTGTCGATATGGTTCCGTGTTATAGCTCAAGTGTTCCGTGGGGATTAAATGAGGTCATATATCAGTTATATCAGACCGCAGAGTTAGATTTCTTGTCTTGATTTTTCTGTGATTTTTTAAATCTTCTTACCAATATACAACATTTTCACATCTTACGAGTGGTAGCCTTGCTGACGTATGACGTATGAATGGCTGGCAAGACCAATCATAGTGTTGCACTCCTGAAAGCCTCGTCTGTAGGAAATTTCCTTCCGATGGACGGAAAGGCTTACTCGGAACGAGGCTGAGGACGTTTGCTGTCGTCGCCCACAGTCGGTGCAAGTTGCCACCAAGTAAGGAGGGCAACAAGTCCAAGTAAGGAGGGCAACAAGCATGGCCGAAGGAACGGTGCTGCCCTCAAACACCATCCAGGAACACCCTGGTGTTCGGACTCATCGCCAAACTCTGACCCACAGCAGGTTTGTGATAAGTAGCTAGATGCGACTGACGAAAACCGATGGAAGCTGGGCATGTCAAACTCCTCTCCCCCTCAACATTCAGAACGTTGCTACGGCCCTGAGCAACGTCACACACTGTCAAAAGGAAGCAGACTGTAAGGGGGGACCTGAGCTATCACACAATTTACACAAGAATAAGGCCAATGACTGGATTGTCAGTGGTAGTAGAGCTAACGCTTCCAAAAGCGGATGAAGAAGAGTTGTGTTAACAGGAAGCAGACCGCGATCCGCGTCAATTCCGTTTGATCAGTTAGATTAATCGTTTGTAATCAACAGGCTGAGAACACACCATCCCAAGAGAACAGAAAACACACTGTTTGAACGACTAATGGGTTGTCGATGTAGCTTTGTCTGACATGTTTGAACACTGGAACCTGATGGCCCGTCCTTGAACCACCGCCAGATGCCAAAGTCCCTCACATCCTCGTGCCCAGGTTGAAAGGGCTCAGGGAGGATGCAGGATGCAGGCGGATGTTCTCTACAACATATCTTGTGACCGTGTGGTAAAGGCAGGCATCAGTCTGTGTTTACAGCCAGACATTCAGGGACTGTCTCTCTCTCTACCTGCCCAGTCCTTTCAGCTGAGGTAGCAAATGGCAGAGAGGTGTTTGAGCACGCTTACAAGTCCAGGGACAATGTATGTGCAGCATTAGGTCGTTCAGCTGTATAGGGATCACGTGGTGTTCAGTTCAATAATCAGCCAATGAACTTGAAGTGTCGTCTAATAGTGGACGAATGAACGTCCGGTAGGCCTATGTGATATCAGATTGTGACGACTCCGCAATCCCTTTCTTTATGCTTTCCGATTCTATGCTTGCCAACCTCGCCGTCATGTCTTCGTCTCCTGCCACCCCCCGGGCCTCCCCTCACACAGGGTGTCGTGTCGAATGAATCGAAGGCTTTCGCACAGCCGAGAAAGGCAATGCGTGAGAAACGTGTGATGTGGGTATGTGGCGATGATGATCTCTAGAATGGGCGCGGCAAAGAACAGGAATAGTGACGAAGACTTAAGTTCTGACCCTGAACAAGAACTGGCGGGGGTGGGGGCGTCATGATGGCATGCTGTAATGGTTCTCGTTCAGATGTGCCGTTTTGGCGGGATTCGAACCCACGATCTCTCGCATAGTCAGTTTAGAGACAACGCAACAGCATGGAGGTGTCCTTCTATACCACCCCGTACGAGATCACAATTAGAATCCATTACGCTGCAGTTGTTGAATATTGAACTCCTCTAACAAGAAACAAAATCTTTTACAAATATTGATACTTCTTCCTGTACCATTTTATTGATTTCTCCGGATGAACTGGAGGGCGTCGTGTCTACAGAAGCTCCAAGGTATCCAATATGCTCCCTATTGTTTACCGGTTAACTACTCCGCTGGCCAACTATGCCAATTTGTTCAATTTCCGAGGCAGTTCGTGACGGTTTTTATTACAGTCGAGTTGATGATGTTGATTAGAAAGGTGGCTTGCACAAGGATTATGAAAATAGCCTGAACTCAGTCGGAAATTTGCAGAGCTAATCAGAGCTGTTTGTTGAAATGTAATGAAAGTCCAACAACACAAAAGCAATATTTCCTGATGTTTTTTATGAACCTTTTTCATCGTTTTTCATCTGATTCATTCGATTAATTTTGCTAGAGGTTTATCGGATGACAGCTCATGTAAAGCAGGTTGAGTGATGCAGTGGCGACGATGCTCTTTTACAGCTGATTTGTGGGACTGTGACATGTAAATCAGCCGTCTAACTGACGNATCCTCAGCACAAAGGAACCTTCTGGGAAGAAACCAATCACATGCCAATTTGGCCATTTTTGGAAACCACTCATCAAATCATGATACGATCCTTTTAACGTTATAACCTTTCCTAAGTGTTTGATTTGAGGGTGAAATGCCCGTAATGGTTTATCCATTTCGTTTATCAGCTTTCATCTTTAAAAACGACTCAAATTGCCAACGGAAGGTATCTTGCTCTTACTCGAGTTCCGTTCGATTCGTTTTACGGAAGACCACATTTGGGCGAGTGAGGGATGGTGATTGAGGTTTTTACCTATTAGCCATGTTAGGGTCGCAATATGTCATGTTGAGTATTCAAGATGCTGCCCTTGGTGTTTCTAATTACAAGAACTGACACACACAGCACCACGCACACTGCATGCGACAGTGCGCACACTGCATGCGACAGTGCGCACACTGCATGCGACAGTACGCACACTGCATGCGACAGTGCGCACACTGCATGCGACAGTACGCACACGTTCTTTACATCGCCAAGTCATCGTAAAATTGGCTTTGAACCCCTCTCATGGTCACTTGGTCCCCTGTGGGAAAGGAGAACCAGTTCCATCCTTCCTGTAGCATATCTCCGAACAAACCGGAAAACTGGCCGGGCCTAATTACAGACTGATAACACAGGGACATCCGCCATGACGAAGTCCGTCTACATCCGACAACAAAGCTAAAGATGGAACGCCCTTCAACATGATCGGCATCATATCATTAATAGAAACAACATTTATAGAACATTTCTGTTTTCAAAATCTTCTCCATTTTTAGAAGCTTTTACTGCGAGATTGTTAGAGTATAATGAAGTTGAGCTCCAATAGCAGCTCATAGTGTCTCCGCCTTGAGTGTTCTGGTTTCTTGGTTTCTGAGGAAGAAAATAGATTTACCTCATCAAACTAATGGAGCGATTTGATAAGCTTGCTGCGGTTGGGTTTTTCATCAGTTCTCCGTGATTTCATTCCCGCAAACTGTGAAGTTCTCCCGAACTTTAAGACCAACTTATCCGAGTGATATACACCAAATATGGATGATGATTACCCTCCCACGACTGAAGATGGAGGGGGACCAATGGAGGTCCAGGTATTTCAGAAAGCAATTGAGATATTCCAAGGGTATGTAACGGTGTTTGTTGCTGGTATTGGTATCTTTGGCAACCTCCTCTCGCTCGTGGTTTTCTTAAGATTACGAAAAAGAAAGGACGCAGCGGTCCAGTACCTTGGCTGCTTAGCCATCACGGACACGATCAGCGTCATCTTCATTGGTTTCATTGTATGGGCTAATATTGGCCTCCGGTACATCACCCACGGAAAGATCAGCTTCGACCTGACAACAGTTTCCCTCGCGGGATGCAAGATCATTGGTTATGTTGTCTACACAGCGATTAACCTATCAGGTTCCTTGATAGCAACGTATTCGTTAGAGAGGGCAATCATTGTGTGCTTCCCCTTAAAAAGACAGATAATTACGAGTACAAACCGTCGGAACGTCATACTTGTCGTGTTTGGGATAGGCTTAACCACGACGATCTATCGACCTGTAACGTTTGGTATCCTCGACTTTGGCGGCAGGAAGAAGTGTACATTTGATGTCTCAGTGACTGCAGAGCTCTGGCTACGGCAGCTTGACCGGTTCCTGTATTTCTACGGACCTGTTCTCGTCATACTAGTCGCCAATATAGCTATACTATACGGCGTATCTTTATCTAATAAAGACTCTGAGCTTACAGGGAAAAGGAGAGATCCTTTACAAACCAAGTTAATTGCAAATACCATGTTGGTGTCCCTCTCTTATGTAGTATTACTGACGCCAGCAGTCAGTATGGGTTTCTATCTCACAACCCTACGAAATTCAAAAAGCCAAGAGAATATCGAGTTGTTTATCTTTATTAGCAATCTCTGTAGCCTTTTCTCATTCGCAAACTACTGCTTTAATTTCATTATCTACAGCTGCACATTGCCTTTCTATCGAAATGAGGTGAAAAACATGTTGTGTTTCAAGGGCAAACCACCTGCTTCTCGCTGAACCTTTGTAAGTAGCACGAGATGGGGTCGACGTGAGGTTCACCTTTCACACGTCATAGGGAAGTTAATGCCAAGGGTATACTTTGATATGCAGACAATATGCACCAGGAATTCGCCAACAACGTTGGTATGGCCAGACTTTTTTAATTCCTTGTTCGCGAACCCGCCGAATTGGGGATGCCCCGAATTTGGAAAAAAATAAAAATTTTAGTTTTTACAATTTCTCGCGCCCGCCGATTCCTTTAACCCAAAAACTGAAAAAAAGAATTGTTTTTTTCTTTATTTTTTTCCGAACGCCGCCCAGAACATCTGTGGTACCAACCATCTCCTTAAATACATTACGTCATAGAAATAAAGTCCAGTTTCGTATTTCATACTTCGTGTTTCGTCAGATTTGCGAAACCTCACTAATGCCAACCCTCGCTTGCAGTTTTGTGCGTTATGCATTGGGTACGTTGCTCAAGACTGCTGCTCAAATATCATGGTCGCATTTAAATTTAAAAAAATTTCTATCCTCCAATTGAAGCATTGCCATTGAAATTGTTGAGAAATGTGAAAAGCTACCAAAAATAAATTTTATTTTTTAATTTTTTTCCGCCCTCCTCAAATATTTCTCCTAAAAAAAACCTCGAGAAACAAGGAATAAAAAAGTCTGGCCTATGCTGAAGGTGCAAAGGCAGGTGTCGTTTTTGGTTGCAATCACATAGAGCTACACACTACACGGGCACGCCGATTAACAGTGGCTTCACAAAGGGCTCGCGACCGTAAAGCCATTGTTAACCGGCGTGTCCGTGTAGCTCTATATGTGATTGCAGCCTAAAGGCGCCGCTCCACGTGACAGTTTTCTATCGGGAGTTTGCTGTCAGATAGTCAATTATTGCTGTCAGACAGCAATAATTGACTATCTGACAGCAAACTTCCGATAGAAAACTGTCACGTGGAGCGGCGCCTTTAGAGGTGTACCTCATGCTATCTTTTTCATTGTAGACATGCCATGACAGGCCTATTGTTATAGTGTAGATTAACAACTTTGTCGTCACCCAACAATACTCGGGATCAGCCCACACCTAACACCATTGGGAGCATTGTGATAATTTGACAAGGCATGTCTAGGTCTATTCTATGCCTCCTCATCACAGACCTACGTCAGCCTGTCGTCAGTTTCACAATGTTTGCAGTATTCAACCGATTAGACTACAGTCATTGCTGTCACTGTATGAAGAGAAAGCGTCAGCCGTGACAGCCATGATTGGAATTAGTATGGATCATGAGCCTTACCGATGCAGCGGGCGTTCGTGCGCCAAGTTCATGAAGTGACTTCTGAATGAGGAAACACGGTATGCATATACATTAGTAGCATAAACACCGTCTGTAATGTATTTTAGACCCACACGTCCGTCTCCGACGATCAAAAGCTGTTTTATCAAAAATAGATTACCATTAATGTGTTAAAGTGATAGCACGTTACTTTGATGAAAATACCATCAAATAGAAATCTTAATGACAATGACGTGTGCGCGACATTAGAGAAACCAGTGTCCACTGGATGAGATTGAGACGGGTGACGTTGGCACTTCAACAACAGCTTCGCGTCTTCGCAAAAACGATGTGCTCCATGATCGTCATGAATGAGCTCTTTTGAGTTGGACGCTATCTGATCCATCAACTGGCCTTACATCCTCTCAGCACAGGGGCTCCGAAAGTATCTCCTCCGTCGACCTCCCTCTGTTGAAGAGACCGGTAGGATCGTAAATGGTCCGGTGGCCTTTTTGCTACTGCATCGTCAAATATTTTGTCATCATTGCAATTCGCGTGAAGGTGTTGCACCACAGACAGAGAGTGGGCGATTTGACGTCGTGCAACACGGACCGAGACGTCCGTCAAAAAAAGGTACAACCGCTCACAGCGCTCACAGCGCCACCCAGTGGGGTAGTTCTGCAGGTCCGCATTGGAAAGTGGATCTAAAAGAGTCCTATCGACGCCTGAAGAAGACATGGAAGATTCCTGCAACACGTGGACGCCGACAGAGGAAACCAGCGACCAGGAAGACTTACAGATGTTTCGCGGCGTCATCGGCATATTCCAGGGTTATTTGATTCTTGTCGTTGCCGTTATCGGCATGTTTGGTAACATCCTTTCCCTTGTCGTGTTCATCCGGTTGAGAAAAAGGAAGGACGCGTCGGTTCAATACCTTGCGTGTCTATCCGTCACTGATGCCGTCAGTGTGGTCTATATCGCCGTGTTTCTGTGGGCCGATTCTGGACTTCGGTTCCTCAGTAAGGGTAAGCTAGGCTTTGATTTGTTGACTTCATCATCAATAGTATGCAAGATATCTGGTTACATTGTCCACACCATGATCAATCTCTCTGGGTGTTTGGTAGCCGCATATTCTTTGGAGAGAGCGTTTGTGGTGTGTTTTCCATTGAAGAGGAAGATTATTACAAGTTCAAAACGTCGTAATGCGATTCTCTTGATATTTGGATTCGGCTTGACTGTGAATTTATACAGGCCTCTTACTGTGGCCATCATGAACTTCGGTGGCCGTCTCATCTGTACGTTCCACGTGTCAGTTATCGTGGCGATATGGCTGAGGCAGCTCGACAGGCTTCTCTACTTCTACGGGCCTGGGTTTGTCATCATCGTGGCAAACGTTGCCATCTTATGGGGGATATTCCAAGCAAACAGAAAACTGGATCTCACACAAAATAGGAAAGATCCCTTGCAAGGCAAACTGATTGCAAACACAATGTTAGTATCACTTTCGTATATTGTGCTGCTAACTCCAGGTGTAACGCTCGGTACCTACATGACCATTTTACGAGGTTCAACAAACCAACGTCACATGCTACTCGTCATCTTCATTCGCAACGTTTTATCTCTTTTCACCCTGTCAAACTATTCCTTTAATTTCATTATCTACAGCTGCACACTGCCGTTCTTTCGAAGTGAGGTGAAGAAGACTTTTTGTTGCAAGTGACTGCCATCATTTAATTAGGCCCCTCGAAAACCTCTTATTACCCACGGCTTACCTGACAAGATCCTGGGCCTTCAGCGAAGGCAAATCCCTGGTGCAATCAGACCAAGCAATTTCTTCACGTGACTTCATTACATATGGCGCGCAGTGCGGCACGGGGATTTTGGTGAAGATGAGTGGCCAAAGGGAAAGAATATGTACATTTTTATTCTGGTATGGAGCATTCGTAAATCGCAATGGTGGATCACGTTCCCTACTTGCGATCCCTTGCAGTGGCAGTGCCGCAACCCCAATGCAAGCTTGCCAACGATGCATCACCGGCATACCGCCAGTTGCCGGAGGCACGCCCGCGGTGGAGTTGCGATCACCGCAACCCAATCGCAGGTGGACCGCAACGATCGCGACAGTGGATCCCGCTTAAGCCTTACCGATGCAGTGGGAGTTGGTGCGCCAAGTTCATGAAATAACGTCTAATGTGAAAATACGGTATGCATATACATTAGCATCCTCTTGCAACAGGTCCTCTAAAACGCCTTCCCCTACTCGCACGTCCGAGGCCCTGTTGAAATTGGCGCCTTTTCGCTGTGGAACTAGCGACAGAAAATCTGTCGCTGAATACAACCAATCACAGCGAAGCTTCTATCCCGCCATGGTCACTCCCAAATATGGTGGTTTCAAACATTCCTCGATTCGCTGACAAACTCGCTGGATTTTTTAATATTCCTGAACTTAACTTCGCGTAAAAATGGTTGTCATGGATTATCTAGATAATGGGTAAGTACCGACGGGTTCAAAACACGAAGGTATGATCCAGTTCATGTGTTTGGGGCAGCTATCATTCCGACAGCATGCATAAATTATGGAATGAGATGCATTGCTATGAGACTGGTATACCCGGTAACTCATAACACCAGATATATGTGCATACGTTACAGCACTAGGCGCGATGTCTGCCCATTACATCAAGTGGCGATCCCCCACTGCATTGCATGGTTTATTCGTGAATTACCAGTTGGCGAGTACACATGAGGGAACAGCCCTCTTCCCCACCGAAACGGGGTGGGTTTCCCCAGGACATTGTAACGCGCTATGCAGAGTGGA
Source organism: Notospermus geniculatus (assembly GCA_002633025.1). Taxonomy (NCBI): domain Eukaryota; kingdom Metazoa; phylum Nemertea; class Pilidiophora; order Heteronemertea; family Lineidae; genus Notospermus; species Notospermus geniculatus. The sequence goes on along the minus strand of NMRB01001001.1, from coordinate 86,965 downwards.
AATGCCCTGGGTTCCCAGGATGATACATTAGTAACATCAGAAACACTGTCTGTGAAGGATTTTAGACCCACACGTCCGTCTCCGACGATCAAAAGCTGTTTTATCAAAAATAGATTACCATTAATGTATTAAAGTGATAGCACGTTACTTTTATGAAAATAACATCAAATAGAATTCCTAATGACCATGAAGTGTGCGCAACAATACAGAAACCTGTGTCCACTGGATGAGACGGGTGGACGTTGGTAGTTCAACAACAGCTTCCCGTCATCGCAAAAACGTTGTGCTCCTAAACCTATCTCCTGCGTCGAAATCCCTCTAATGAAGGGACGGTAAATGGCTTGTGGCCTTTTAGCTTCTGAATCGTCATTTTGTCATCATTCTACTTCGTGGTAAAGTTACTGCACCACAGAGGCAACCGGACAGAGAGTGGGCGATTTGACGTCGTGCAACACGGACTGGGGCGTCGAAAAAAGGTAGAAACAGTCACAGCAGCTCCCAGTAGAAAAAAGGTAGAAACAGTCACAGCAGCTCCCAGTAGAAAAAAGGTAGAAACAGTCACATCACTTCCCAGTAGAAAAAGGTAGAAACAGTCACAGCACCTCCCAGTAAGGTCAGGTTCCTCATTGGACTGGAAAGTGGATCTAAAAGAATCGTATCGAAGTGTGAAGAAGGAATGGAAGATTCCTACAACACGTGGACGCCGACAGAGGAAACCAGCGACCAGGAAGACCTACAGATGTTTCGAGGCATAATCGGCATAATCCAGGGTTATTTGACTCTTGTAGTTGCCGTTATCGGCATGTTTGGTAACATCCTTTCCCTTGTGTTCATCCGGTTGAGAAAAAGGAAGGACGCGTCGGTTCAATACCTTGCGTGTCTATCCGTCACTGATGCAGTCAGTGTGGTCTACATGGCAGTGTTTCTGTGGGCCGATTCTGGACTTCGGTTCCTCAGTAAGGGTAAGCTAGGCTTTGATTTGTTGACTTCATCATCAATAGTATGCAAGATATCTGGTTACATTGTCCACACCATGACCAATCTCTCTGGGTGTTTGGTAGCCGCATATTCTTTGGAGAGAGCGTTTGTGGTGTGTTTTCCATTGAAAAGGAAGATTATTACAAGTTCAAACCGTCGTAATGCGATTCTCTTGATATTTGGATTCGGCTTGACTGTGAATTTATACAGGCCTCTTACTGTGGCCATCATGAACTTCGGTGGCCGTCTCATCTGTGCGTTCCACGTGTCCGTTACCGCGGCAATATGGCTGAGGCAGCTCGACAGACTCCTCTACTTCTACTTCTGGGTTTGTCATCATCGTGGCAAACGTTGCCATCTTATGGGGGATATTCCAAGCAAACAGAAAACTGGATCTCACACAAAATAGGAAAGATCCCTTGCAAGGCAAACTGATTGCAAACACAATGTTAGTATCACTTTCGTACATTGTGCTGCTAACTCCAGGTGTAACGCTCGGTACCTACATGACCACTGTACGAGGTTCAACAAACCAACGTCACATGCTACTCGTCATCTTCATTCGCAACGTTTTTACTCTTTTCACCATGTCAAACTATTCCTTTAATTTCATTATCTACAGCTGCACACTGCCGTTCTTTCGAAGCGAGGTGAAGAAGACTTTTTGTTCCAAGTGACTGCCATCATTTAATTAGCTCCCTCAAAACCTCTTATTACCCACGGCTTACCTGACAAGATCCGTCGATACCAAATATAGGAGATAGTCACTTTATGATATTAATGCGGGTGATCCACTGACTTGACGACGAGTTTACGATCAGTTAAGTTGGCGACTTGTTCACGACGGGTTTGCGACTAGTTGACGACGAAAAATCGTGGCAGGTGGATCACCATTCCCGATTTGTTCACGACGGGTTTGCGACTCGTTAACGACTGAAATTTGTTGACGACTAGTTTGCGACGAGTTTACGACGAGATCAAACATGTTTGATTTGGTCGCTAACTAGTCGTCAACTCGTCGTAAAGTTTGCTCTGTAGCAGACGTATTTTTTCGGTGGATCAGCTTCAACGTCACGTCATTTCTTTACGATCAGTTGCCGACTAGTTTACGACGAGTTTGCGATTCGTTGACGACTGCAGTCGTGAACTAGTCGGCAACTGAGCGTAAACTCGTCGTCAAGTCAGTGGATCACCCGCATAAAGCTGACGTGAATGAACAAAAAGCCCCCTTGCGACGAGCAAGAGAATTGCAAACGCGCTGCAAACATAAGCTCAGAACATGATAGACTCCACGAGGCCAGGAGGGCGCCACCTTATTTGTCTTCGTGCTGTCGAGGTGTCAACATCCTCTGGTGAGCTCCTGCTGAACATTTGAAAGAAAAAAAAATTGACCCAGCTGGGAATCGAACCCGCGCCTTATCGTCTCTCTGTTTCACCATCTTCCCCATTCGGCCACCGAACTTGTTGGAAGACTTCTTGGGCCGTATTCTAGAAGCTTCCTTAAGTGTAAGGTCGACCTTTAGCTATTGTTTGCAGGGTGGAATACAAAAGATTAAGGTTGACCTTACACTTAAGGAAGCTTCTATAATACGGCCCCTTATGTTTTCTCTTATTCGTAGTATTGTTACGTAAGTCGAAGGCCTACGTCTATGACAAACACAAATCATGTCTCTGGCAGCTGGCTGTTTGGCCGAGTGGATAGCGTTGTGGACTACAAATCAGATAGAAGGTCGACAGTTCGAATCCCGTCTAAATGTCTTCATTTTTTTTCTTTGAGAAGTGCAGGAGGTATCTGGAGATGTTGACAGCTCTGTTGCCTGAAGGCAAATAAGGTGGCAGCCTCCTGGCGTCGTGGGGTCTATCATGTTTACCGCATTCGTTTACTTCCACGAGCTAGCTCGGAACAGGCTCTACAGCGTTCGTTTACACCGGAACTGCGTCATCGGGGCTTGCTCGGACCAGGCGCGACTAGCCCTACCCGCCGAGGTGGGCTTCTCGTGTATCCTTCCCAGGATGCAAAGCATAATGTCACTTCCGATCATGAGATGCACACAGCCCTCGCATACATGTGTACATCGGCGTGCAAAAGTAATCGAACGCTGTCGTGTTAGACACGAGTAAAGTATCACGTGGCGGATATTCAGCCAATCAGAGCGCATCCGCCATGACACTTTGCTCGTGTCTGACTAGTCTCGGGCACCCAGCCGTTCATATGTAGATATGAACGTCTGGGCCAGACCGGCATTTCCACTGTGATACAGTGCATTGTGGGTAATGCTGTAGCAGGTCACGTGACATAAGATGGTTGCTTCCATAATGGATTATATTTCACCTCCACAACCTTCCCAAATGTCTGAATCTGCCAATGAATCGATTGCTGAAGTGATTTGAAACAGCGTACTAAACAGCATGAACTTACTGGAGGTTGAATTTCAGGCTAGAAACTATCCGTTTGGAAGACGTTGTCGAAGAATCCCAACTGACATTTTATGGTCGTCGCCATGATGAAATCACATGATCTTTCTCTTGCCCAATCAGCAGCCGGATTGTAATTTTCAAATGGGAGGAATCGGCGGATTGANAGGTTAAAAAAAATTCTAATGTTTGTGTCTCGAGAAATCTCGCGAGACGTGAAAGACGCGAATTTCGCCTCTGCTTCCACTTGAAGTCGCACGAAAAATAGGCCTCTGTATCAATGCGCCCAGAATAGCCAGATTCATGCAAATCGATGAAATGGCATATCTATCCTAATATCTGCCCCTAACACACTTGCAAATGACACTCACTTCGATAATAATATCAACGACGCCTTCACAATCCACACCAAACCATAGACACGACGATTTTATTAAGAACTCCTTTAGAGTCCCATCTGACCTTGGCGCATGATTACTGTACTTAGCCCCTCTGTCCCAGACCCTCGTATATGCTATGCATTATACAGGGTCTGGGCGCCCGAGACTAGTGTCTGACACGACAGCGTTCTTTTACTGGCCTCCAATGCGCATGTGTGAGGAAAGCGCTAGTGCCTGGCCGGTGGAAGTAATCGAACACGCTACATCTGAGCCTTCGTTTCAGGCGTTTGCAATTCTCTTGCTCGTCGCATGGGAGCTTTTTGTTCGTTCACGTCAGCTTTAATTCGGTGCGAGTTGAATGTATTATTAGGCAGTTTTCGCAAAGCCCCCGAAACGCGAACGCGAACGTCTATCCTTTTGTTCAGTGCTCTCTTCGTAGCGTCGAACAATGGGTTTGGCGTTCCCGTTGGCGTTTCGGGGGCTTTGCGAAAACTCCCTAATATCTCAAAGACCACCAAGAACAGGTTGTTTTCATGGGGACATATGTTAGGTGATCGAGATGAGGCTTCGTCCGGACGCCTGTTCCTTTGATTCTAAAGAAACCAGCGCTTTGAGGGATTATGTTATCACCAGAGTCTGTATTCATAAAACCTTGCTGGCTTGGTTGGTCGTTATTTACATTGGTCTGCTCAAACTGGCCCTCTCGACCTCTCGACGTTTGGTCACCAACTTCCCGTTTGCTCTAATGATTCAAGTGATCAGGCTTCAGTAATTGCTGTCACTAGGTCACTCCATGAAAAAATCAGCCGTGAGTGCCAATCAATTTCGATTAATCTTTGATCGTACCTGACATTTACGATCGGCAGTCGTGCTTCAGGTTCATAAACTGATATTATAGATATGAATATGTAAAATCTGTCTATAATTCATCCATTAAGAGTAAGATACCATCGTTCCTATAAAGTATTATCTTAGCATAGGAAGCGATGGCGCATAGAATATTTGACATATTGCAGGAGGGAATCCCATGAGCTTGATGGAGGTGTATAAAAAAGATAGTTATCTTTTCTATAAAACAGTGATGCTGGAAGTCGGTGATGGAAGCTCTACAGGTTTCGTACGCGAGCCATGAGGAAAGGTGGCCCTACTCTGGTAAAGTTCAGTGACCACTGCAATGTGGCAAAAGTGCATTTTTGCGGTGACGTGTGTGTAAGCCCTAAAATTACCATTCCGTATGGCGTATAATGTAACTAAGTTAAAGAACCGAAAATGGGCGATTTCAAACGAGAACTATAATTATGCTGATAGCAATTGCCATTAATTCGCGGATTATCATGCTGCAGTCGATTCGCTTCTTAAAATAGACTTGTTTCAAATGTTCTCATGTTATATTAAAAATATCTCTGCGTTAACGTAAACATCATTGGGAGATCAAAAGAGACTGTTTTGGCGCAAAACTGACAAAGTATCGCGATAAAATAAAGTGGGATGGTACATCGTTACTTCTACCCCAACAAACCTGCTGACGTCCACATCTCTGTTTTAACTACATGTATCTGCACGTAACAAAAGTTTGAAGAAAACAGTGCCTACGTATTACGGACTTTAATTCGCTGATGACGCAGGGATAGAAAAAGCGAGACGCCATTACCGATACCCTTCCCTCTTAGAACTTTGCCGATGATGTACCACCCTGGGAGGAAAGATGGACAATTTTAACACACCATTCGTCACAGAACAAACTAAAGAAAGGGACAGCTCACAGGTATTTCACGATATCATCGCCATCATCCAAGGGTACCTTACCATAGTTGTTGCATTTATAGGAATGTTTGGTAACATCTTATCACTCGTTGTGTTCTTTAGGTTGAGGAAAAGGAAAGAATCGGCGGTACAGTATCTGGGTTGTTTGGCCATAACGGATTCCGTCAACGTCATCTTTATTGGGTTCATTGTTTGGGCCAACGTTGGCCTTGCCTTTATCACCAAAGGAAGGGTCAGTTTCGACGTGTTAACAGTTTCATCAGCAGGTTGTAAGGCGCTCAGTTATATCGTCTTTACAGCTGTCAATATTTCTGGTTTCTTGATTGCTGCCTACTCAGCAGAGAGGGCAGTAGCCGTGTGTTTTCCTCTCAAACGAAAACTCGTGTCGAGTTCTTACCGCAGCAGAGTGATAATTACGATATTCATGGTGGGGGTGGCCATCACTTTATACCGACCAATCACCTTCAGCGTCTTAGAATTTGGTGGTCGAAAGAAGTGTACGTATGATGTTCCGGTGATTGTGGAGTTATGGCTACGACAATTAGACAGGTTTCTGTATCTATACGGCCCCGTCCTCATCATCGTATCAGCAAATATAGCTATCATTTACGGTATAGCTCGGTCGAATAGAACAGAAGTACAGGTAACAGGGAAGCGACGTGACCCACTACAAACCAAGCTTATAGCAAACACAATGTTGGTCTCACTTTCTTATATAGCGTTACTTGCGCCTTCAACAAGCATTGGGTTTTACATCACTATCCTTCGAAATTCGAAAAACCAAGAAAATGTTCAATTTTTCATCTTCGTCAGCAATTTGTGTAGTATTTTCTCTTTCTCCAACTATTGTTTTAATTTCGCCATCTATAGTTGCACGCTCCCTTTCTATCGGACTGAGATGAGGAATGTTCTATGTTTTGGTAGGAAACCATCTGCTACAAGTCGGCTACTCGCTGACAAATAAGACATTCACCGGGTAAGCAGTCTTTGATGTTCACGCTCCATCATCGGCCGAAGGATGGAACGCTGCTTTTTCCACTAAGTTTGCCGCAAATGTAAAAAAAGCCCGGTGTAATTAAACCGAAGGCTGCGTCGGTAACGGATCTACCCGTGTGTCACAGAATGATTTACACAGGTGAACCATTGAGGTTGGGATGAGCTTTACAGAGAAATCATTAACCCAATGTCAATAGGAACGGGATATTTTCACACCAGTGCAAACTACGTTATTTGTCTATTGACTTTAGGAGCAGATTGTGTTTAATCGTGTTCTTGTCGTGGAAGCGTAACTAAACGGAGGCAAAGTAACACCATCGCGATGCTTTCGTGTAGGGGAGACCGGGGCTGGTTGTAACAGGGGTAGGTTGTAACAGAGCTAATATTTCCTTGAATATCCACTGGGAAGGGCTGAGTTTCCTCACATATATTGACATTGATACCGGCCACCTTTGTACCAAAGGGCATCTGAATGTCCGAATTGACTTTCCAAAAAATCGACAAAAACCGTTTTTAGTACATGAAAGTAAAAAATGACCTGATCAGAAAATCTCTTCTGCTTCACTGCCTGTGCAGTTTTAGAAGTTTGTTTGGATACTATTTGAATAATGATGTAAAGCCTGTACAACTGGTCCAGAGTGATAAGGCCCACTTCCACATGCTTTGGTATTGCAGCCCACATTTGACCTGAACTATAGGTGGGGTTGGTTGTAACAAACATGGTAACATCGTCACCCTGCTAAGATATTTGCCTATCTCTCTTTTTCAGGTTTTGATAAAATGGCAAAAAACCAAATTGCTTACCTCACCACTTGGAGATAGGCAAAATTAAGGTTTTCATCAATCCTCACCCCTCATCCTATAGACTGTTGAATCGATTATTTTTTGTAAGAAGAACGGATTTGCTGTGTTTAGAAGTTTATTTAGGAGACAAATACCCGTGTCGTTTTGAAAAACACATGAAGAAGTAAAGGGAAATTTGCCATGCTCACTTTATGAGATGTGTTACAACCAACCCCGAAATTTTTTGACGGGGCAGGTGGTACCACTCGACTTTGGACCCATTTTTCAGAGACATGGATAGAAATGGCTAAACTTTGTTTAGTGCATAAGTGACCATTGATATCAAATATTCAAAAGACCAAGCAGGTTATAAATACCTCTTGTAATTAGGAAGTAATCGACCTCAAAAGAAAAAGTGTTACAACCAGCCCCGGTCTCCCCTACTTTTTTTGTGGGACTGCTTAAGAGCTTGGTATCTGATACTATAGCCCCCGAGGGTGATATTGGACAATTGGTAATGGAAGGAGGCAGCGAGGGAGTCGTTCAGGGATGTTTTGTGAAATGTAGGCTAATCCACGACTTCATATGACACATTTCTTATTTCACCACCTTGAACGGACAGCCAAGGTTAGATGCAGCTGGTAAAATGATATACTTCCTCGACAAATCCTTGTGACAACACGATGCTTTCACGTTCCCCTTTGAACTGTGAACGAAAGTACAAGTTGGAGAACCTTACTCGAATGGGGAGCGCCAATTGGTCACTTGAGACTGCTAGAGCAGACGTGACACCTATAGAGGCTCATTGTTCGAGAGATGCGGCTCACCAAGCACGGCCAATCACACCTTGAATCGTCATGAATAATAGGTGGCGTGTGTGTACTATCAGTTCAAAACCACGCGTATATTCTCGCGTGGTCTGCGTGATCGGTGTTCCCTATTGCGTTGAGGCGCTCTTCCACGTGGGTGTTTTCTTACACGAGTTAGCTCACTTATGGTCAACTCAACCGAAGAAAACTATGGGTACCCGTTTGTATTACTGGTCTCAGCGACGTAAGGTACAAGAAAACCATGGCGAATTGCAACTCCTACGAGAAACCTCCCACGTGAACTGCGCCTTTAGGGTGTCGGAAGGAAAAGTGCGATCCTGGATTTGTCACCAGCACAGCCGAAAGTCCCTTCCAATCAATCTGTCCTAGCCGATTAAACCTCACGTGTTTACCGTGTATCGGATCAACCGACAAAAGTATTATGAATCTGGATAGTACGTGTCTTGCGGTCAGCGATATTACCAGCCGCAAATCTAGTAGCAGACCCTGCTGACAAGAGTATTGACAAGGTGACAAGGGAAACAGTCTAATGAACGCAAGTCCCGTCATTTCCAGTTTGCCAGCGGTTGCTCTTTCTGTTTTGATGAATCCGACATGGGTTTCTGAAGCCTGTCAGACCTGGGGCGTGTGTAGAGGACATGGATGATAACAACCGCCATAATGGTAAACGCGAGTCAGTCCGCCCACTCTCAAACCGCAACTGCAGTTTCAGCAACAGCAGACGTAGGTGGTTCCCTGAGTGTTTCCTACCTCAAACCTGATACCCCCTCCTCCGCCGCCCTCTCGGCTACCCAGCGTGTTAAAGGACCGTCTTGTTTACTGTGAAACAAGACACGACTGATCCGATGCGACGAAGACAGGGATTAAGGAAGCTCTTCATGTCTTAACGGCTCACGATGATATCGAAAGCGCCAACGTTACGCGATAAAGAAGTAACGTTGTGTCCTTTCTTTTCGTCTTCTTGCTGCCCAACCTGCCAATGGCAGGCGTTTATAAAACCGAAGAAGCAGCTTAGAAGCCAATGATTTCCCGAAATGAAAAAAAATTCGACCAAATGCCAGTTTCCTTTCTGCTCTGAAAGTGCGTTTCTTTGATGCTACCTCCTGGTAAAGGTGTCGTTTAGAAATTCTTTCTGATTTTCCGTCCTCGCTAAAAATATGATTGGCTGATCTTCTAAGAGTGCAGGCGACCAGTTGCCATGTACCGGTTTGGTAATGAGGTTTGAATCTAGTGTTACTATTCTTGTTTCCTTTGCTGGTGATTGCCCAAAAACTAACGGCAGAATGATGTTTGCTGGTAGAATGATAAAAAATGAACATTGCTAGGTGCGATGTCATCCATTATACATTATCTTTTCATTACCCGCGAACAATGTTTGTGCCAATATCTTAGCAGCATCAGGCCCATTATCCATTCTCCTACATGTTCTCGCCAACGGTACATTTGCTGTTGTTTATCGTCCCACGAAGACATATAGTCGCCAAGTCAAGCAACCATACTTAAAGTTGACGTTGATGCCCCGGCTTTGTGCGATGCAAGTTGCGAATCTAGCTGAAAGCGATACCATATTCTCAGTTGAAGAAATTCTGCCTCGGCTTCAAGCGGTTGTCTTATGATTGGAGTTCGTGCAGATGTGGGGTCGTCGCTCCAAGGGAATGAAATAAGGTCCTTATTTAAACCTCCCTGCTCCAATGAATCATACAAACCAACGCTGTTTTCCCAGTCCGAACTATCAAATCAACGCCCATTCTGTCGAACTGTTTCGTCATCAAAACGAACTCTAGGACCCGGATGTACATCAACAACAGGGTTCAGGGTTCACCGAGAACGAATTGAAAGTAAACAAACAATCTTGTCTCCACTCAGCATCGACAACCGCCTCGGGGCAAAATTGTCTTACGATTGCACCTCACCCATATCTCACATCAATTGATTTCATTATGGGGGATTTTCTGGCATTGGTTTTCCTAAGTGTCATAATGTAGGCCATATATCACCATCGGATCGGAGCCCATTTCAGGGGAATATCCATTAGAAGGTATCAACAACCTGGTAATATCCGAGCTACCGTAATGATCCAATGCGGGATGAAAAAAACATTGCGGAGGTAACCCACTCCGTGCCAAGTAAAGGGCATGAGCAGAG
>NMRB01001001.1:31162-60937 GCA_002633025.1 Notospermus geniculatus | reverse complement strand
GGCCAACAAACCTGTAAAATCGACCGTGAAATTCTGAAATTTGGAGCAAATCGTTGAAATTCACAGCAAATATCAATGTCCCAAATCCCGGGTCCGCCCCTGGGAGCGACTTTTAGACGGTGTCCCCCGGATTGAAAAGCAGACGGTAACGTCAATATGCTCTACGTTGAGGGAGATCACAAATATCATAACGTGAAGAAAAAAGCGGAGATCTGATACCGCAATTAAAGCGTTACCTGCGTGGGGATTCCAACTGTTTCAAAGAAAAAATTACTTGTAATCTCCAACCTCGTCTCCAGGGGATTCCCCGGAAATTGCAAAAGGTTGGAAAGGATGGGAACCCTGACGAGGTTTAATGGGCACGTTTAGCGTCACTTTTATGAATAATGTATTTATAGCATAATCGGCTGATTCATTTCGCTCATAGCTGCACCTGTATAGAGAAAAATCAATTAAAAGATCAATGGTTCGATAAAACACCTTTGATTTAAATGGCACGACTGACGTAGAACTTGTACTGATGTTGTAATACACATTGGAATGATTCCAATACAAACTCAAGGGGCTGCGCCACGTGAGAGTTTTCTCGCACAAATTGGCTCTGTTTGGGAACACAGCCGAAGCTCTGGTCAGTCGTTTGTGGCATTGGTCTTGCGTAAAGGCTGCTGCACGTGAGAGTTAATCGCACGAGCGGGCTCACCATTCATTGTCAGTCGCAAACTCCTCCGCCCGTGTCGTTCCGCATTATGATGCGCCACTTACGGCCGCTTGACACCTTGGCATACCTTGGTCACGCACTGTAAAAAAGTAACACTGGCATGACAGAATATTAAATGTATTCTTCCTCAGACTAGATTCACCTTTCTCGCGCTGACCCATCGACCAGTGTAACTACATGTATTTTTTTAGCATTTGCAACAAAAACCAAGGTTGCGAGCGTAACTTACTCTAACTCCAACTTACCTGCCCCGTTCCTGAACTCGGAAAAAAATGACTAAAAAAATTCTACATGTAAGTTGAAGATAACGGGGTGGGGGTATGGTCAGAAACAGTATGTCCTGTCCACTTACTTGTCCCACTCCCAAGCCTGGCAAAGAATGACAGCGTGCGATATCTTCAACTTAGGATTTGGTCATTTTTTCCGAGTTCAGGAATGGGACAGTAAGTAGGAGTTTAGAGTATTTTCCACTCATCGGTTTAAATTCCTAGACGACAGGCGGTCGAAACATTCGTGCAGGAGGCCACGCAGCCCTGCCCATCATAAATATCAGCAGCAGATTTAGAAGCAAGTTCATTCAGCTTTCTGCTCGAGAGAAAGAAAACTGCCGTAAATAACGGTATTGTAGATAGGTGTGTTATTTTTGCTAGAAACGTGAGGTACGAGATGTAAATTTAGCTGAAATGATGACTAATATTCTTTATGTTAATGTACTCAACTGATCACGTAAAAGTGAAGTGACGTGCTCTTTGTTGTTAGAGGGGTATGGTCGGTGAGTGGTGTGCGGTAGGCCCCGGGCGGTAGGCCTCCATGGTGAGTCCTTGGCCAAAAATGAAAGGTTTTCGTTTATTTTCGAGCATTCCACTCCCACCACGTAACGTTAATCACACAGAATCCATTTTTATTAATCATTCATCATTCATGATGGATTCATCAAAACTTGATTTTCATGCGGATTTTGGGGAAAAAACGGCAAAAAAGGTCTTCTGCCCCCCTCCCCAGAGAGGCTTTTGCCCCTCCCCCCTCCCCCGGAAAAAAAACTAAATATACACGGCCCTGTCATTCATCATTCATCATTAATTTATCATTCATCATTGGATGATGAATCATTGGATTTTTACTTTGAAAATGCCTGAAGAAGACCCAGCTGCGGGGTCGAAATTTAGCGAATATCGTAGACGACATTTTAATCATTAACTACATGAATATGCTTTTGGCATATTGTACAATAAACGTGGAGCCGCTCTTTTCACTGAGGCCAAACAGTCTCAAAGCGCTTCAGTCTTTCCAGAAAACCTCTCTGGGAAGCGCTTCAGTCTCTCCAGAAAACCTCTCTGGGAAGCGCTTCAGTCTCTCCAGAAAACCTCTCTGGGAAGCACTTCAATCTCTCCAGAAAAACCTCTCTGGGAGACGCTTCATTCTCTCCAGAAAACCTCGCTGGGAAGCGCTTCAGTCTCTCCAGAAAACCTCTCTGGGAAGCGCTTCAATCTCTCCAGAAAACCTCTCTGGGAAGCGCTACAGTCTCTCCAGAAAACCTCCCTGGGAAGCACTTCAATCTCTCCAGAAAACCTCTCTGGGAAGCGTTCAGTCTCTCCAGAAAACCTCTCTGGGAAGCGCTTCAGTCTCTCCAGAAAACCTCTCTGGGAAGCGCTTCAGTCTCTCCAGAAAACCTCTCTGGGAAGCGCTTCAGTCTCTCCAGAAAACCTCTCTGGGAACTCAAGGAGTTGTTCATTCATCAGACCGCTTGATCCCTGATGAAGGACGTACGCACGTACCGTACTCTATTTGCCTCGCCAAGTTCTGAAAGGTACAGTTTAAATGATGTACAGAAATGTTTAAATGTAGCAAATAGCCCCGATACCTGTCTCGCTGACTTTATTCAGTATGGTGAACTCAATCTTTCCGCATACCAGACGAAAATACGCCCAGACCTTGTTTTCTACACACTACACATTCCCGACGAGCCTGTCTGGAAGTTCGCCTGCCTACGTCATCAATTTTCAGCTTGTTGTGATAACTGGGTCAATATGTGACGTCACAATGGCGGCCCGCTTGGCGCTCATCCAGGATCTGGTACAGTGCCGAGTCCTCAGCGTTCCAGGAAGTGTTTACGAAACAGAGAAAACCCACGAATGCTGCGATTGGTTGCTGCGTGTTCCTGATTTGTCAGACAACAAACCGATTAGCTGGCAATCGATTTTTTGCTCATACGAAGTACATTCTGGTGATATTTCAGCGAAGAACTTCGTGATAAAATTGAAAATTCTGGCGTGTGTGAAGAAAAACTGATCGTCCTAGGAAACCATAAAATGCAGAGTAAAGTCTTGCACAAGGTCGGGTTATCAATAGACCCCCCACCCCCACCCCCACCCCTGAAAGGGGTGAAACGACGAGGTAATCAAAACGCACATGGTGCAGGTGGATTCAACTACAAAGGCAGTTCCTGAGTTTCTGTCACTGAGCCGGTGTAACAGGAATCTTACTCCCCTGGAATCTAAGTCCGGCTCTTTAAGCAATCTCCAACGGAGAGGTCCGACGGTTTTTGCAAGGGAAACCGAAAACACGGAACGCCATATCTCTGAGCTGGCGAGATTGGCTGTTATATTCGACGACGGAATATTGACGATCTGTATTTTTCCTACAAAATGCTGTGAAAAAACGAAAGAACTACTTTTAGTAACTTCATGACGTAATAATATGCAGATGGATGTCGTAGGCCTACTGAAAACAATACAGGGCCTACTTGTGTGAGACTAAATTGATGAGTTTTTGTATTGGCAATAGATCAAATCACCTTGAACTCAAATGACCGCCACCCGGAATTCGTGACGGCGAAATAACATCGGACCATGAATCATGTGAGCTATAATAGACCATTGAGATGGTGGAGGCTGATGCCGAGAGTTCATTGGCATTGATGATCGATGCTACAGACATATAAATAAGAGGCTGTCAGATTGGCGCACTTGAAATATCGGCGGTGCCAGAGTGGCGCTGTGGAAATACCGGCTCCTGTCACCGCTGAGGTTGTAGGTTCAGCCCTCAGAACAAAACGATGTCATCAGGGCCCATATAAAAGTTAAACAAAATTTAACACTTAATAGGACTTCATTGTTTACATTCAATGTTTGTAAACATGGATGTTTACATTATGTTATTTTGGACTTGCCAACCCACCAAAATGAATACTTTTGGAATCAACAGAATTTCTAGAGAGGCATGCCACCAACATATTACTCATAAGACAAAGAAAGCCTAGACATAAACAAACAAAATGTAAACAAACAATGAATTTCGTGACCCGCGAAATACCCGTGATACATTATCTTTAAGATGTTTCATGCATACTACGGCCCCAGGGTCCATATTCATAAACATACTTAAGTCAAAGTGTGATGATGACTTATCTTTTGAGCTGAACAAAGGATAAGTGTCACACTTAGACTTAAGTAGTAGTTTTATGAATATGGACCCAGGACAATAACTTTTTGGTGTTGACCCAACCAACCTCTTCAATCCCATCCGTGTTTATGTCCCAAGCATCAGTTTTCTAGGGGTCTGCCAGCCCTTGATGTCTATTTTGAAAAAAATCTTTAGATATAAAAATACACCTTGTATGTGATTACATCCAGAATACCAAGGGTCATTCTACAATAACACACGGATTAAAACAAGATAAAGAATCGACATCTCACAATGACAGAGAAATCACTGGTTGCCATGGCGATGTAACACACGTCGACTGCTGCCCTCGTCCATCGCGTGGAAGCCAACAAAAGGGTATTTTGAGATCCCCGTTCTCCCCCAAGACAATGCCTTTGTCAGCTTAACATCTGATATCAAGTTTGAAAATCTTTTGTAAGTTGCTGCAGAAAGTGCATCTTTCGTAGTTCAACTTAAATTGAAGTGGTCTTTCAACAAACTTTTAACAAAGGGGCTATGCAATCCCTTTTTACACAAAGGATGAAAATATCGGAGGGGTTGAAGAAGAACATTGGCCGTTACTGGGGGTTTTGTTGTCAAATGTGAAATTATTGCTGTGGTGAATATTTTTAGTTCGTGGTGAAAGGTGGCATTTATTGCTGTGTTGTGATTGTGTCCATGTTTGGTTTTGTCAGTGCAGACAAAGTCATGACCACAAGATATCCGGTTGTGAGCAGAAAATTTCATTCTGCTGAATATACAGAGTACACGTATGGGCAATAATCACAAACTTTTAGCTTGTTGTGAAAGGCAGTAGGCCAACGCCTGCCAGGGGTGTAGAATTTTCTAATTGGGTTACGTGAACCATAACAGATCTCTGCCCAAACAAATCCGCAAAATTTAGTCAAATCATGGAGGTTATTTTATACCTCCATGGTCAAATCCGACGGCTTGCATTGGTGTGAATACTGGAGTTGTCATTGGGGTAGGCCTTTGCCTACTTTGCGCTAGACCTTTAGGTATTGGACTCGTTCTTTGTTTATCAATAAACCATTGTCCGACGTTACATTGGCCTTATCCAAACAAACATTGCACCATTAGTAGTAATGGGGGATTTTACCTCTCCCCAAACCAAAGTCACCAACTGTGGCTAGATTTAGCTGCCACGCTTGACCCACACGCTTGTTTTTGTCCCGAAAATTTGACGCACCCGCCCAGGTCACGACTGAGGACAAAAAATTTACAGAATTGTACATCACAGGCCCTGTATTAGGCCTATTGCTCATTGACGACTTCACGTGATCGTATATTGAAATGCCAACAGCTGCTCACAAACAATCTGAAATATTCCGTTCTGATGAATCACTGGGCCTACCAGTAGTCATGTAGGCCTATGTATCATATGCCAACCCTTGTTGTCCCAGTTGAAAATCAATTTGGTGAATGATACGGGTTCGGGGAATTAACACTGAATTGATGACTAGACAGTAACTGGCTGGTAGTGGTTATGGCCTCGGTTTGTGTCGGCCGACCCGTGCCGCTCTCAGCTTTTTGGCTCAATAGGGATGTTTAGAAATCAAACGATAAACGTAAACGTTATCGACAACGTTATTTTTGTACCGAAAATGCAATATAAAATCTCGTTAATGCGTAGCACGAAAATTACCACAACGTTATTTTTTAAATAACGTTGTGGTAACGTTTACGTTTATCGTTTGATTTCTAAACCTCCGTAATTGATGACTTGCACCAGTTGACACTCGTCGCAGTCTCATCATGGGCGTCACCTATATTTCAAACTCAGTGTTCCTGGAAGTTTCTGCACAAGAATTTGCTACAGCGCAAGCGGAAAGAGTCCGTTTTCTATCCAGGGCATAAAGAAAAATTTGTAACTGGACCACACCTTAAATGGGCCTACTAGGATGCGCTGTGATGCATAGGGCGTCAGTAAATATGACCACAGCCCAAAAAAGCAGCATTCAACGTCTTAAACAGAGGCAGTGAACCATACGGCGACACCAGGGTAGGCCTACACTCACCCCTGCAAGGATAGGCACCCGTCCATTCACGAAAGTGCCTTGCATTTTTCCTGGAATGGGCCTATTAGATCCGCTGGATTGCATTCTCATCCCCTGAAAGGAGGATATAAATAGTCCAGGTTCATTTTGAGATATGCCATTGGAGCCTTTAGCATGGCGCACACGAGCGACTAAAATGGTGGCGACTACCGATGCGACTACTAGGTCGCACGCGATAATTACCTTTGAGGTCCATCAGTGATGTCATCCGCGACATCACTGGTCTTCCTAGGAAGCATTTGTCGCAAACGAGTCGACAAAAACAAGAAAAACTAAAAATATTTTCAGTCGCTGCTGTGGTCGCAACGCCGGTCGCCTAGAAAATCGCTCGAAAAATCGCCCGTGTGTGCCATGCCTTAATCCACATCGCACTCTTTGAGAAATTCAACCCAATGTTCAGCTGATCTGTTTTTACTTCAGAAACTTTATTTATTGGGAGGAAACCCTGCTCATTGTTGGCACCTGTCTATTTATAGAATCGTCGGGAAAAGTACTTCTCTTCAATATCGGCTGATGGCTCCCCACCCATATGGCAGAGTTGAGTCAGAAATGATTGTAAATTCCTCGAGTTATTTGAGATATCCTCTGAATGATGATGAGTCACTGACCAGGCTTCGTGGTGTAAGTCATCTCCTCATAGATCCAAAGCCCTGCATCTTGTGCTGAGAATCTTGCATGGATCATAATATTGGTGTTGGGGAAAGATACAAGGTGTGGCAGTGATCACCTTCTGTAGTGCAACTTGCCAAACTTCAGATGTATCGTGTCCAAAGTTTGAAGCAAAGTTCCCCAGAGCATCCTGGTCCACCATAAATGGAACATTGTGGTCAGGCTCATTAATTGTGATGTTGGCCTACTTTTCTTCCAACATACCCAGTAGATATCCGCCTTTGCAGGTCAAAGGTGGACATTGACCAGAACAGAAACATAAAGTGGTCTCCAAATTTCGCAAAATTTGGAGACGACTCTATGTTTACTATCATTTTGTGTGTCGTTTTTTGTGCTCTATGTTGGATATTTAAAGAAAAGTGGGTGTTCAGCAAGACGTGATATGATATGACGACATTCCACATTTTGTTGAACTTTTGTAACATTTTCCATTAATTTGTGCTATGTTGCCAGAAAAAGAATCTTCTGCAACCCAGCCTACTTCCATTTTTGTCAATGTCGGTCCTAAGTGTAGGAAGGCTCTTTTGGGGGAGGGGAGGGTGAGATCAGAATGTTTGATTTCCATTGATGTCGATGTGGTGTGATTTTCACGTCATCCTTCTTGGGAAGAGTTGGAAATCTCAAATAATGGAAGGAAAGACCATTTCACGGGTGAGAAAAAACGGGGTTTGGCAGGATTTTCTACGAGACCTCGTCGCGTCGTCTCATTGGCCGACCGATGTACAGTGAAAAACGTGGTAAAGCTGGAAGTATAGAGGTTTAGAAATCAAAACGATAAACGTAAACGTTAACGACAACGTTATTTTTGTACCGAAAATGCAATATATGAAAATAACGTTGTTGTAAAGTTTACGTTTATCGTTTTATTTCTAAACCTCCCTAATGCCAGGACGACCAATGGACACTAACAAAAACAAAGACCATCTCTTTATCCGATATCCATCTGTCCACGTGAAGGGAGTATTGCATCAGACTGCAGGGCGACGATGATGATGATGAAAGAAACCTGGGCAGACATGATGACACATCATCCGTGCCAACCTGTCATCCCACACGACGCCGTATCCATCTTGTCCCGGTTGTCATCTTATGTGACAACTCATCAGAAGTGGGGTTGCTATGGCAACGGGAGACACAAATAAAACCTTTTTGCAAACAATGGATGCATGGTGATCATGGGGAAAGGTGTTTCTGTGATGTTCATTGTTCTTGACCTTTCAATTTTCATTATGCTGTAATGACTCAATATAATACTGCCATGACTGCAGTTATGAGTTACAAGGTCAACGTGTACTTGTAATCAGTACCTCATGTACCTTTAAACGGAACTGTACCTTTCTCACCATTGTCAAGTTCATACATCCATTATCCACAAAGAAAACTCTTGTCTGAAAAAGCCACTCAAAAAATCAAGTAAAATTATTCCTTTCTTTATTTACACCGCTGAATATCAGCACATAATAAAATCCTGCTTGTCAAAAGTGCAGGTCCCGTCAAATGATCCACCTAATATATACATATATTTTGACATGATGACTGGTCTTTAATGAGAATGATTTAATGAATTGATAGTATGACTAATGAAAAGTGATGTTTGAATACTTTTAATGGTCGAGTTTGAGGTATTTTTTACGTTTAATATTTAAAGGCATATTGGCCCTTCACCATCTCCGTACCCACCCATCGGAAAGCATAATTTTATAAGTTAGTTTAGAAGAAACGAGTTTTGCATCCCTGATTTTGTTGTTGTCGGAAACGTGGTAATTAAGAAGACTTTCCTATTAAGATATTACGTAATTATACGCAATTAGAATTAACCAAAAGTTTTGAAAACATTGAACATGCCAAAAGATAATTGAGAGAATGTACTAAAAGTGAAAATGAAACTCTATTTGGATTTTTTTTAAAACTTTGACCTAAATTCAAAACTTCAAGAAACTCGTCATCCACAAATGAATAATGATTAATTTCTTTGGCAGTGGTCAGCATATTTTATCATTGATTGTGACGTAACAGCTGTTACATATTTGGTTTCCTGGAATTGAAGAAGCACAATTCTTGAACCCAGTCCAAATGTCTTTGTTTCTCACGCACAGCAGTTCAAACCAAGACCTTTGTCTGTCCATAAGATTTTCGTGAAATCGCGGGCAAACGGACAAAAACATCCCGTCAAGTCGTAATCCTTTGTTAGAAGGGTCACAACCTACGCGATCCTTTCTAATAATAGACATAATGGGCAGTCCTTTGTGTGGGTCCATGTAAATGTTCACTCAACTCAGACAGTCATGTGACCCAATCGGAAATTAGGTCACCACACCTCATGGCGTGAGTCATGCGTTGAGTACGCCGTGAATTCCATTTCGTGGAAGTGCACGGGGCAAGAAAAGCACAATATCCGCATAGGAAAGTCTATGTCCTGAGAACTGCGTTTCATACAGTCATCGCCATGGCAATAATTGGACCTGCTAACTTCGTAAAACCGNCCATTTTTTCTGCGGTTTTCAGTCAGAAGTATGGCTTTTACTATCAAATAAAGATAATCAGTGGTAGTAGACATTATGAGCCTAGGTTTGAGGCCGCAGTTGCATTCGGATCGATGCGTCGTCTGCTACCACCAGCTCGCAGCAGACTACAAGCTTCGCTGGCAAAGCCCAGCGAAGCTAAAAATGAAAACTCCATTCGGATTTTTATGAAACTCCATTTGGATTTTTTTTTAAAGTTTGACCTAAATTCAAAACTTCAAGAAACTCGTCGTCCACAAATGAATAATGATTAATTTCTTTGGCAGTGGTCAGCATATTTTATCATTGATTGTGACGTAACAGTCTGTTACATATTTGGTTTCCTGGAATTGAAGAGGCACAGTTCTTGAACCCAGTCCAAATGTCTTTGTTTCTCACGCACAGCAGTTCAAACCAAGACCTTTGTCTGTCCATAAGATTTTCGTGAAATCGCGGGTAAACGGACAAAAACATCCCGTCAAGTCGTAATCCTTTGTTAGAAGGGTCACAACCTACGCGATCCTTTCTAATAATAGACATAATGGGCAGTCCTTTGTGTGGGTCCATGTAAATGTTCACTCAACTCAGACAGTCATGTGACCCAATTTAGGTCACCACACCTCATGGCGTGAGTCATGCGTTGAGTACGCCGTGAATTCCATTTCGTGGAAGTGCACGGGGCAAGAAAAGCACAATATCCGCATAGGAAAGTCTATGTCCTGAGAACTGCGTTTCATACAGTCATCGCCATGGCAATAATTGGACCTGCTAACTTCGTAAAACCGTTCGAAACTGCCGTTGCGCAGGAGTTCGAGGCGGGACTGTCCGACGTATAACCTTGACCCTTGTGATGGCTTTGTGCGGCCACGTTGTTCACAAGTCCGCTGAACCCCGAGTTGAAAATGTTCACCAACGCAGACATCTGCGATTCCTGAGACTTTTTAGACACTAAAGCAGTCGAATTGTTCTCGTATTTAGCACGTTTTGATGAATTTGATTCCTCGTCAATTTCTGAATGTCGCCTTTTGTTGACGCAGCCGCCACATGACGTTTTGTATTCCGAAGTCGTGTTCGTGTTCAAAATTTTTGGCTCCAAAACGTCACTTGTGCGAGAACTATCACAGTTTGTCGGCTTTTCCTGAAGTTTCTCGTTAAATTCCACGGGCGTATTCTCCTTGACGGCAGCCGGGAGATTCTCTTTGTTTTCCGAACACGAAAAGTCCTCAGTTTGTTTTGGTTGTGAAGTCTGAACGTCACGGTCCGCCTGCTGATTCGACGTGTCCATAGATTCGACGGGTTTCGAGTTCTCGTTTCGCTGAGCCGAGTGAGCCTTTAACTTCTCAGCTTTGGCTGCCTCCGTTTTCGCCTGAACTGTTGCTTTGTAAGTCTCGATGATAAAAGCGTTCTTTGCTCGTTGGAGGACACTCGATACCAGGAGGTTTTTGTGTAAATCCACTCCAGTTCGACGACCTCGGGCTGAGGCAATTTTCCCGAGAGAAACAGCAATCAAACGTTGTGCTTCGACGGCCATTTTTTCGTCTAAACTTCTCCTCCTAACTTCAAAACACTATCCTTCCTATTCGGACACGAGTTTATCCAAATAGTGCGTTAGATCCGGTTTGTTGAAGCGACTTTTACGAAACTGTGCAGCACAGGTCCGCACACGAGCAGCGTCGATAGTAGAATGAATTGCTGCGTTTGTGTAACATACCCTTATTTTGAAATTCCATGACGTCAGCGTCTGGGCAGAGCGCCAATCAAGTGACGCTGACTAATAATCATATTCAGAAACTGACAGGTGCACTCCCGCCCTTTCGCGCATTAGCCAATCAGAATGCTTTATGATGACGTTATGTGAACCCCGCTTGACCTACAACTATGCACACGCCAAACAAAGAACAACACTTCAATCGCTACCATGGCAACGCCAGCCATTCATATTTTTAGAACGGGAAGTCCGCGGTATCTGTCGAGAAACGGTAGTGACGTAGCGCATGTTTTGCATACCGTATGCCTTATTTGGAACCAAATTGGCATCGGAAATAGTGCCCAGGTACTTGTAAATACAAAGCACATGGCCTATTTGCCTATTTGGCGGGTTCAGCAGAGGCCGACCACGTGGACTAGTTTCACAATATCAGTGCACTTTGAATCATCGGCTGACTGATTCTCAATCACAGCTTTTCGTAACCTTTCCAAATTATTGGCCAATAGAAAATGGAGGACTCACAAATCTCAGTGTATGACCTGATTTTGGCCCGTCTGTTCGGCTTTCCCAATCAAATGAAAAAAGCTACACCAAGTCCATGTTCTGGGATTTCCACGACCTGTTTTCACAGGCAGCCTTGAACTAGGCTTGGGTCTCTGCGCTGCCACTCATGTCCAGTTTTAGGCCGTTTTAATGACCAGCTGATTGACGGCTAGGTCTATGTCCCAAAAAAGTGAGAATCTCGGGTCATTTCCCGGTCGTACCCTCCAATGCGAGGAGGGTCAGTGCGGTTGTGGAGCCCCTGTGTGCGAGAATGGTAAAAAAATGGCTTTAACGGGCCATTTATACCCAGTCATGTTGGGCTATTCGACGGGGACATTTACGACCACGACTACATTTCCGCTTACACCTCTAGCAAAGAAACGGAGGTTGGGGCAGGTGTGGACAGTGCACGCCTCGACAATTCAAATGGGCACCTGTTTGAGACTCTAGAACTATACGCGTTCATAAGCGAGTGGTATTTTTATCAGTCATGGTTTTGAAATGTTGGGTGGATGACTTTATGTTTTTGCTTCATCACCATATTTAGATTATTGGCACACCCAAAGACAACATAATTAGTAACGGTATGATTCCTAGAAGTCATTGATTTATAGCCATCTGTGAATATTCGTAATCTGAGCTGAATCAGGTGTTGGTAATCCGCCCTAAAATAGATTTGTATGCAACGCCNCCACGGGAGTTTTGTGAATAAGGTCCCTGACGAACAGTTTTGAAGTTGTTTTAGTGGCGTGAGTCATCGTTACGGTAGCCTATTCCTGAAAATGGAGTTGTTGGTTTTTCCTCTGTTCTCTATTTTTGATACCAGTACAATAACAATAGAGAACAGAGGAAAAACCAACAACTCCATTTGATACCAGTACGGTACTAAATGTAAAGATGGGAAGAAACACCCTTTTTAACGGGAAAATCACTTTAATATTCACTGAAACCATGGATTACAGTCATGAGATTCATGAGGTGACTTCGTCCAATTCACGTCAGACAGGCAATTTAGAATGGTGGTTAATTTGAGGTTTAAAACATTACGACAGCTACATGCATCAATACCTGAACAAGATGTGTTTGATTAAATGGTAGGCCTACACAGAGCCACTAAATGCAAATTAAAACAGGTCATTTTTAAAATGCGTACAAAAATAAAGATGACACACAACAGGCAACATTCTTCCTTCTCCACAATTACCCATCAGTCGCATAACTAGTGACAATGTTAAGAATCAAGAGATCATTACGAAATAAGGAGAAAAGCCCAGCCAGGGCCTCAAAAGCCAAGCTAGCATCGCATCTATACACGTGAAGATTGAACAGGACATGCAACAACAAGATTTTCTCGGTGCTAACACCTCACACAGCACCAGGAGAAGGTCTAACCATGGAGGAATTATACTGTCAGTATAATTCCGTCAGTATACTGTCAGTATGGTCTAACCGAACAGACAGGGCACAAATATCTTCCACAGGTTGTTGTGGATAAAGATGAATCCAAGTGGAGATTCCATCCTGAGAACATCAGGGGTTCTTAGCGATCGCTCCCTTGTGTGTGGTGACGAAGGGAGCGCACGTGGTAAGAACCCCTGATGTTCTCAGTACCGTATGGGAGATTCCCCCCCAGAAGTTTACCCTAGCAAATGGAAACTTCTAGGGACCAAGTTAAACAAGATGAATCAACTAGGCAAGGGGGAACTCCAGAAACTTCTCTTTCCAGGAGGCAAACGTCATAAACATTAACCGAACAAAGATTTATCACATCTGCCCCCCCCCCATAACTTAAGTACCTCTCCACAATGATGCACAAGCGAGCAAAATGAATAATTTCACGAGTCAGAATGAGTTAAAAACTTAAGAATAACAGTGAGGGACGGGAGGGCTCACGAAAGCAGTTCACTGGATTAGATAACAACACATACATGTAGTTGTTGACTGTGGGGGTAAAAGTTCAAAACCGTGCTGATTACCCCATGGGCAACCTCTCACGGGTGTTGGCATGTTACAAGAGGTGATAAAAGACACAAATAAAATGTGTGATGAAATCGTAACAGATTGAATTCTTTGAAAACTGTTAAAAGTTGCAAGGAGACACTTCCCGTGATACTTCGCATGTCTTTGCAAGATCTCCCACAACGAACATCCAGACAGGTCCAGAACCTTCCATCACAGGAAGGAACCATCCCACAGGCATCACCCACTCAGTTATCACATATCCAATTCCCTTTGAACTTTTTGAACACAGCTGAGAAGTTTGAAATGTTTCAGTCAAAACAAGTACCATAACCATTGCATTTAACGACAAAAGTATGGAACACTAACTTTCTGTTTTTTGTTCGCTTGCATTTGTTCGAAGAATTCTTTGATGTCTTCTTCACGGACAACCTTGCCATTTTCTGCAAATTTCTTCAAATACTGGCTCAACTGGGACTTCATGTCATTAAAACCGTGCAAAAGATCAACTTGCTGGGTTCTGTGCATCTTGGACAACTCCTGCATCCCCTTTTCATACTGAGATACAGAACCGACACCGTCACGTTTTCCACGATTTTCGTAAAACATAATCGTATCCGTTTCATCGGTCAAGAAAGTGACGTTTTTTTCCAAGTACATTTTCTCGCATGGATCACAACGACACAGCTTGGAGCGCCACCCTTCTTTCCAGAATGTAGCACCTTCCCGTTGTTGGAATGAACGCTGCTTTAACTCCTCCAGCAGGCAGGTGACTTCATCACTTGATTTTTCAGTCCCGACATCAGAACAGGCTACACCCGCTTTCACATGTTCCTCAATAGGGGGTGTTTTGGTTTCATCGGCTGATTTTTTGTCCTCCCCGTTGCATTCACTCTCACAGTCATTTCCAGATTTATCCCTTCCGTTTTCTGCATGTGTATGCCCATTAGATGCACGATCAATCTTCTCTTCGCAGACTTCAACAGGGGTCTCCGCGTTACCAGGGGTCATTTTCACCTCGCCACCAGTAACAACGGCGTACGGCCACAGAAAATCACACGATTTCATGCAGTCGCCACAAATCATTTCATCGAAATTATCAGGAGCCTCGATTCCAAGATGGCGTCCGTGGAACCAGTCCTCACAAACGACACACTGGATCATGTCGTCTTCAACGTCATCGTCCGGATCGGGGTAGGGACGCGAGCAAATGCAATAAACACCCTTGAAATTATGATTGTACTTATTGTCAATGTTCTCGCTCGTTTTATCGGGATACAACTTGCATTTGAAATCGGTGGGGAATTTCTTGTTCCCGCAATCACAACGAAAGGTACGTTTCGTGTATAACTCGTAAAGTTGATGGCCCTCATGACATTCCAAGGAGCAGGCGAGGCAGACTCCAGCTGGGTCCCGAGCCCCTGGCCCTGGACTGATAGCTTCAGTGCATGTACGACATGCATACAGTGCTTGTCTATGTACATAGCCCTGTGGGTAAGTACAGTTGGTGTCATCACTTGCCCCCAAAACGGCATGAGCGTCCTCTTCCAACTGTTTCTCCTCTTCTAAAACATCAACCATGGAGAGGATATTTTCGCTGCTTTCTTCCTCGGCGCCATGCCCCAAATTCGTAGATTGATTGTCAGACATGATTTTAGCGGGATACTTTGTATCTTCAAAATGCAACAAGTCGTACTGCCCAAAAAATGAGTCGTTGGCAAGATATTCAATCAGAACACAAGGAATAAGCCTAACTATGACCGTCTGCCAGCGATATTTTGGCGCAAGACTTTAACTGTTGAAGAAGTATAGGAATGTCTAAATTGGTATCGGCGTGCGTAGCGCTCTCTTTCGGGAATTAGTGGAACTGGATCTCGCCCCAGTTTAGTCTGGTTCTACAGATGGCGCTTGTTGTGGTGAGAGTCGTAGTTCCATTCTTCGCCGCCTACACGCCTACGGCTAAACGAATCTTTTTTATCATAGTTGGGAAACAAAAAAATCATAGACTACAACAAAAGTATATTTTCAGTAACAATATAGACTCAATGCACGTAAATTAGGTTCATAAGTTTTGTACGAATCGCCTATTTTTACATGCGTTAAATCAACTGCTGGATTCATCTAATTTGCATATCAGAATGAGAATTCATGAAAATTAGTAATACCCCAAAATCATGACGTAGTTTGCAAGGATCCTGGGAACGAGGTAGTCTCACGCGGTCAGACTCTTACATTACCATTACAGAGTCTGACACCACTCGTGTATATTTTATGCACGGTCAATACATTGAGAGAGCTTACCAGCATTGGCGGAAATGACCGAACCACAACCATTTATTCACCTCCGCTGGAACTATTTTTTCAATGTAGTGAATATTCAAGTCAGGCCGGAACAAGCCTAACTATGACCGTCTGCCGGCGATATTTTGGCGCAAGACTTTAACTGTTGAAGAAGTATAGGAATGTCTAAATTGGTATCGGCGTGCGTAGCGCTCTCTTTCGGGAATGAGTGGAACTGGATCTCGCCCCAGTTTAGTTTGGTTCCCGAACCCACCGCTAGGGCTATGAGCCCTAGCGGTGGGTTCAGGAACCAAACTAGCCCCAGTTTAGTCTGGTTCTACTGATTTACTCCAGATGGCGCTTGCTGTGGTGAGAGTCGTAGTTCCATTCTTCGCCGCCTACACGCCTACGGCTAAACTTTTTTATCATAGTTGGGAAACAAAAAATCATAGACTACAGCAAAAGTATATTTTCAGTAACAATATAGACTCAATGCACGTAAATTAGGTACATAAATTTTCTACGAATCGCCTATTTTTACATGCGTTAAATCAACTGCTGGATTCATCTAATTTGCATATCAGAATGAGAATTCATGAAAATCAGTAATACCCCAAAATCATGACGTAGTTTGCAAGGATCCTGGGAACGAGGTAGCCAATATGCAAACATGGCGGCGGCTGGAAACTGGTGGGAGCTCCCACTCCCTCCTGGTTGGGAGCGAAAATTCGACCCCGGCAGCAACCGATAGTCCGTATCATTGTTTATTTGTGTAATATATATCATAAAGACTTGTCATTTGAAATAAAGTGATTGTTCTTCATCTAGACATTGTGATATCAGCTTGTCAATTCGGGCGTTCTGTTTTTTTGGGTTGGGCTGATGTTCAGTGCACGTCGACTCGTGCATTATCGTGTATGTAGCCCCCCACCCCACCCCACCCCCACCCCCACCCCACATACATACAATACACTACACTAAGGCCTAACATGTAGGCCTACCCTAGAACTACACCTGGGCCTAGGCCTACATCATGAACATTGAACTGACATGTCGGATTCGACATGTCAGACTCGACTGGTAGCACTAGCACACTAGCAGGCCCTCCTTTACTTTGTGTTGTAGGCCTAGGCTAGGCCTATCTAGGCCTAGGCCTACTGTATGTACCGGTAGCTAAACCGTGAAATTTTCGTGTGCGTTTTATTTTCACGCTCGAGGGTCAAAACGCAAACATAAATTGCGCGAAAATTATTATTTATTATTTCTGTTGAAGGTGAAGGGTTCCAATCGCGAAAATTTATTCTTCACGAATTCGTAAACCCCCAAAATCGTGAATATTTAGCGGCGCGAAAATATCACGGTTTACAGTATCTAGGCCTAGGCCTAGGCCTACTTAGTATTACTTTCACTCTTCTTGGGCTTAGTCAATTCTAGGCGCTAGAATCTAAAGACAGACCAGGTGTGTGTGGTAGGCCTACTAGGAGCTACACTAGGCCTAGGCCTAGGCCTATGTTATAGCCTGCCCTATAGTCCCAGTAAACCTACCGTTATTGGTCCGGCAGTCTAGAATACTGAATAAGAATAGAAGGCTAGACCTATTCCAAGTTTTTGCCTTTTTTTGCTTCGGCCTATGCTTACCAGCCCTGTGTGTGTTTTGGCCTCCCAGCCACCGGCCCACTACCCATGCCCCACTGCTCCCAGTCAGCAGTTCCAGTCATCTGTTGTTTGTCATGTTTGTAGCCAAGTCAAACTAGGCGGAGTAGGTCTAGGCCCTACCGTACATTTGCAGTGTTTTAGAATCATGTTTTTGTGATGTGGAACACTGTGTATCTGTGACGAACTTTTAGTGTCCATATACCACCCCGCGTTACAAGCATAACATACGTCCAATTTTATATGGCTTTCAATTACATGTATCATCATTATCATCATCATGTACTTTCTCTTTCTGAGACATATAAAAATTTAATTGGTCCTGCTTATTTCAGTTTCTTCCTGGCCTAACATGTAGGCCTACCCTAGAACTGCACCTGGGCCTATGCCTACATCATGAACATTGAACTGACATGTCAGACTCGACTGGTAGCACTAGCACACTAGCACTAGCAGGTGCAGGCCCTCCTTTACTTTGTGTTGTATTGTAGGCCTAGGCTAGGCCTATCTAGGCCTACTGTATGTACCGGTAGCTAAACCGTGAAATTTTCGTGTGCGTTTTATTTTCACGCTCGAGGGTCAAAACGCAAACATAAATTGCGCGAAAATTATTATTATTATTCTGTTGAAGCTGAAGGGTTCCAATCGCGAAAATTTATTCTTCACGAATTCGTAAACCCCCAAAATCGTGAATATTTAGCGGCGCGAAAATATCACGGTTTACAGTATCTAGGCCTAGGCCTAGGCCTACTTAGTATATGTTATAGCCTGCCCTATAGGCCCAGTAAACCTACCGTTATTGGTCCAGCAGTCTAGAATACTGAATAAGAATAGAAGGCTAGACCTATTCCAAGTTTTTGCCTTTTTTTTGCTTCGGCCTATGCTAACCAGCCCTGTGTGT
Source organism: Notospermus geniculatus (assembly GCA_002633025.1). Classification (NCBI taxonomy): domain Eukaryota; kingdom Metazoa; phylum Nemertea; class Pilidiophora; order Heteronemertea; family Lineidae; genus Notospermus; species Notospermus geniculatus. The sequence continues at coordinate 42,504 of NMRB01001001.1, read as the reverse complement.
GTTTTGGCCTCCCAGTGCCACCAGCCACCGGCCCACTACCCATGCCCCACTGCCCCCAGTCAGCAGTTCCAGTCATCTGTTGTTTGTCATGTTTGTAGCCAAGTCAAACTAGGCGGAGTAGGTCTAGGCCCTACCGTACATTTGCAGTGTTTAAGAATCATGTTTTTGTGATGTGGAACACTGTGTATCTGTGACGAACTTTTAGTGTCCATATACCACCCCGCGTTACAATGTACAAGCATAACATACGTCCAATTTTATATGGCTTTTAATTACATGTATCATCATCATCATCATCATGTACTTTCTCTTTCTGAGACATATAAAAATTTAATTGGTCCTGCTTATTTCAGTTTCTTCCTGAACCACAGTAACAGACAGACACAATGGGAAGATCCAAGAGTTCAGCTCCACGCCCAAATCCAGGTAGGTCTCGAGTCTCAGCAGTCGGACTTTGCTTAGAAAATACATTCCTGATCTAGGCAATGCAAAATGAAATGACCACTAGGCCTACTGAGGAAAAACTGTTTTCATGAAGGAATAACCTGACCTTGTTGTGAAATAACTTTTTGTAACGGAATACCCCATTTTGGGAGTCGCAGTTTTTGGTCTGTATTCCCATCACAGCATGCTCACAAAAGATTTTGTTAACAGCACAAACAAGGTATTCAATTGTATTTTGGTTATTATTGGTTTAAAACTCATCTTCCCCCAGGTTTGAGCAGACGGTATCTTCTTTTGAAGTTTTCTAAAATCCTTGAAAATGAATTGGAAAAAATTTGAAGAAACATTCTTCAGATGGTTGATAGGAACAACATTTCTTCAAATATTCTTCAGTCAGTACCATAGGATGTGAGAAAACTGACAGAAGATGCCATCTGCTGGACTCTGGGGGCAGATGAGTTAATGGCAGTCGTGATAAAGGGTTTCTATCATCTTTGGTACATCTTGTGATGATATTGTTTGTCTCAAAGAACTTGCATTCTATTCCTTTCTCCACCCAAAAGTTAATTTCATCACACTGTTTCTTAGGCTAACAGGGCCCAGCAGCAGCAGCACCATCATGGCCAGACGACACAACAACACCAGCAACAACACACTCACCAGCAACAACAACTTCAACCTCAACAAGCATATGGTGCGCAACAGCGCTCCCCACAAACTCAGCATGCGCAGTCGCCCCAGCGGCAGCAGCACACTACACAACGCCCTACACAACACACACAACAACAACAACAACACACACCACAACGCACACAACAACAACAAACACCGCAACGCACACAACAACAGTCGTCTGGCCAGCAGGGGCAATGGACTCAACTCGCTTGGTTGGGATCAGCACAGACTGGCAAGGTATTGGAGTATGATTTGAAATGTTGTTAGAGCAAAGAAGCTCGCATGGCTTTCAACCCTGTACTGGTCACTGTCAATGGGATACCACGTGGCAATTTATCCTGACAGGTCGATGAGCGGTGAGCCCACAGTGACGTCATTAGTATTCACATTGCGTCATGAGAAGGTGGCTGTACAGGTATTCTGCCAGAATTTTTTTTGATTCAGCCAAAATCTTCCGTAGTGAAAAAATCAAGAGTTCAAATGACGAATCTCAAAATTAACACCAATTGCCAGTACAGGGTACGTTCCAACTTTCTGTTGTCATTTATGTTGCACATTTTATTATCCATTTGAAGAGCAATTTTATACAAATTGAGTTCTAATCATCTTTTGTTTTGCCTTAGTTTCATGGACGGGATTGGGGAACTTTCGCCTTACCCTTCTTGTCATTCAATGGCAATCAACCTCCCAGACCCTGGGACTTTGCCATGGTTTACTTTGCAGAATGCAACTGTTTTCAATATGCTTAATGCTTATATTCCAGTTTCACTTCTGTTAGATTACATAAAATACAATGTAGTCCTCGGCTCAACTTCATCTATCTTTAAAGTTCTTAAATTCCTTCTGGCGTTTATAATTATTTCAATTTTCAGTTTTATTGAACTAGTATTACTAGTTTTTCCTGCAGCATTTTCACCTTTGCCTGTTGCAATAGGGTTCAAAGTTCATGACCATTTGGTCTAAAATGCGACCTGGATTTTGCTCTGTGCGACCAAAAAATTGATGTTCTAATGGATTTTGTATTGTGTGCAACTTGATTTTTTGGACTGTTCGACCAAAATCTGCTTCTTCAGAATATAAACTTTGATCCCTGTGCGAACCTTTGCCAATTTTTAGCCCGCTTGGCCGCAAGGCCCAGCAGGGCTTATGCTGTGGTTGGGGTCATTTAGTGGTGGTCTGTCGTGCGTTAGTACGTACGGCTACGCCATGTATCGCGGTAAAACTTTCAGGAATTGTAGATGTGCATATTACACAGAACCCTATTGATTCTTGGGGTCATCCGTGTACAAATAGGTATGTATCAAAACTAAACTTATAAAGGTCGAGTTTTCGGCCATGAACATTTGGTACTACATTTATGACTGGCCATCCCCAGTCACGTGGGTTATGTGTACGTCCCGTTTTCGTTCGTTTTTAGCCCGCTTGGCCGCAAGGCCCAGCAGGGCTTATGCTGTGGTTGGGGTCATTTAGTGGTGGTCTGTCGTGCGTTAGTACGTACGGCGGTACATGTACGTCCGTAAACTTTTGGTTTGTTAGCGCTCTAGCGCCTTTATTTTTTGACGGATCTTTTTGGTCTTTGGTGGGTGTATATATGGGCCTAAGATCTAGGTCGAGTTCGATTTTGAGTGCGGTAGGATTCCTATTTTGGCCCCTAGGTGGCGTTTTGTGAAAAATTTCAAAGGGCTATATGTTGATAATGGTTTGAACTATTGTGTTGAAACTTTGTACTCATGTACCTCTAGGTTATAGTTGTTTGTACCTAAATGGCTTATAGGGGTTGCTGATGATTCCCACCACTATGCGTCAAGCCAAGCGGGCACAGTGCCATTGGCACTATTTTTGCTCCTGAGCATGTTAACCTGATATATACCAGGTACTTTTGATATTTGTAGATTCTAAGTGTAATTTTTCAATTTACCTCATGGGGCAATCATCCATTTTTTGCTCCTGAGCATGTTAACCTGATATATACCAGGTACTTTTGATATTTGTTTTGTAGATTCTAAGTGTAATTTTTCAATTTACCTCATGGGGCAATCATCCATGTCCCATTCTAATGGCTGTATGGTACATTTTAAACTTTGTCAACTGATCCCTTGTTCTGCTGAAAAAGAGAAGTACAAGAGATCAGCCTTCTTTCTCATGGCCGTAGGAACAGGGGAGGGGGGGCAGAGGGCGGCATCTGCCCCTCCCCAATATTTGGCCTGTCAAAAATAAAAAAATTGGCAGGCTCAGCATTTGACTGCCTTTAGTCCCAAAAAGCCCAAGTCCAATAAACCAATGAGCCACACTTGCACAGCTAGAGTGTCCAATTTTGCTCTCAAATGCCAGGAAATGGCGTAAAAGCGTTCCACTATTTTAATGAATCTTTGCCCCCCCCCCAACCTCCAGGACGTTCCTACAGCCCTGTTTCTGCCACTAAAATTTGAGGGGAGGGGGCGTGGCTCCAAAATTCGGGCTATGCATTCAACCGAAGCACCACACATCCTTTGTGGTATCGTCACCATTTTCACCTCAACCTGCCAAGTTTTATTCCAACCCCAGCACAACATGATGTACCACCAACCGCAGATGGGAGGGTACTACCAGCCAACCCAGCAAGTGTCACCAGCCCGGCAGCCTTCCCCCATTCATCAACCATACCAGCCATCCCAGGCGAACTATTCCTCACCTGCTAGATCTCCGTACCTGGGCCAGCAACCAACCCAACATTACACCTATCAGAATCAAAGTCATTTCCATGACAACGAGGATGAGGTAGAAGATGCAGGATTCTGAGCATGACGTAGTGGAGAACAGGGTTTGACAAATGTTCTGATCTAAAAGCCCAAATAAATTTCAGACTTGTCATTTACCCAACTGCACATTCAGGCCTCAAAGCTAGTCAATTTCTGGCTACCATATGCAAGCTAGACTTTAAAACATTCCTGAGCAGTCATATGCAACTACCTAGACTTTAAAACACTCCTGAGCAGTCATATGCAACTACCTAGACTTTAAAACACTCCAGAGCAGTGCAGGCCAGTGAGCGAGACAGAAACATCAGAAATACTGCTCCAGAGAACTTGACACTAATGACACAGTCGAAACTCTCCCCAAGGAATCGAACGTTTGTCGAGCACTGGCCTGGCAGTCGTCAAGTACATGTACATAATGATATTCTGTGCTCTTTGTTTTTAGGTAGATGGTCAGTGATGTCACGCATGATGTAGGCTTTTGAGATGTTTACATGCTTCTTGAGTCTGAGCAGTGCTTGAAAAGCTGCATCGTTACAACCAAATTGTCAAGCCAGATTGGTTCCCATTTGTTGCCAAATGTCCTTTCCTATCCTAGTTGTATGGTATCTTTTCATAGTACTGTAGTCAGTTGTCCTTTCCGAGTAGTTGTGGTAGCCAAATATTTGTTTTTCCTTGTAGTTGGTATAGGCCCTAGTCAAATATCCCTTCCTAGTAGGCCTTGGTGATCAGTTATCCTTTCCTGGTACTTGGCGGTCATATGTCCTTTCCTAGTGCTTGGTGGTCAAATGTCCCTTCCTAGTAGTTGGTGTCCAATCATTTCCTAGTAGTTGCTAGTCTAATAGCCTCTACTGTAGTTGGTGGTCAAATGTCCTTTCGTAGTAGTAGTTGGTAGTCAAATATCCTCTACTGGTAGTTAGTGGCTCAATGTCATTTCCTAGTAGNTCATTTCCTAGTAGTAGGTTGTCAATTATTTCCTAGTAGTAGGTAGTCAATCATTTCCTTAGTAGGCAGTCAAATATCATTTCCTAGTAGTAGGTAGTCGAATATCATTTCCTAGTAGTAGGTAGTCAATCATTTCCTAGTAGTAGGTAGTCGAATATCATTTCCTAGTAGTAGGTAGTCTATATAATTTCCTAGTAGTGGGTGGCCAAGTACTAATATCTTTTCCTAGATGTGGCAAAGGATTTTACCGGTAGTTGTTGATGAAGTGAGTGAGGCCCTTGGCAGTCAAATGGGAACACATTGGCGACAACGGTGCTACTTTTCAAGACCTGAAAAAAATTCTCATCAATTTGTCATCATTTTCACATTTAGTGATGTTGAACGTCACGTTGTGTAGATTGATATGCATGTTTGTCAGTAGTAGAAAGTTTGAGGAGAATGTCATCAAATCTACCGTGATGTTAGTCAGTACAAAGTTATGATTTTAAAATTTACAGTTTGATGCAAAGTCCTACAATTCTACCCATTTCAGTTTTAAGACCCTTATTTTTTGCCGTAGTTCTCCCAAGACGTTCCAGTCAGTCCAACACACAAGACCGAGTACCTGATTTGAGTAATGTTAATGTTCTAGAATATTCGTTATTTCCAGATTTTAGTCTTTTTTCCGTCCACGTCAATGTTTTGTATTCAACAGCATTTTTTATCGTGTTCCCTTCTTAGCACCCCTTGTTCTTTTCAAGTGTAAGACAGCGACTGTGTACAGTGTCGCAAAATGTGAACATCAGATTTTGATTGGACCCTCAGAGCACTGGGTACATGTAGTTCCACTTATCACGCTGGTCCTTTGGATATCGGGCCCGGACACTGAGTACAGGAATGCTCATTCTCAAGCTGGTAGCACACACAGGGAATCTACTTGAGATCATCTCTACCAGCCGTGTGTCTGATCTACTACCATGGTGTGCTACCTCATCTCTGCGGGGTTTACGTCTGCAACACGGCTCACAGATATTATTTCCAATGTGGCAGACATGAAATTTTTGTGTGCTGCCAGTTTTATGAGCACATGTTGGTGAGAAGTTCTCCCAGTGGTCAGTTCATCATGTTCATATGTGTGCTACCTGCTTCAAGAAGAGGAAATTCTCTGGCTTCCGTAACAGGGGAGGATCCAGGATTCGGGAAAAGGGGGTGCGGCGCCCTGTGCTACTAAACATCGAAATCTTCAGTGAATTTGAAAGATTTTCTCCAAATTCCAGAATTTCACAGTCAATTTTACAGATTTATTGGCAAAAAGGAGGCACGTGTCCCGTGCGCCCCCTTGGATCCGCACCTGCTTAATATCATAACTGATGTTCTCATTTTTCGCTCATCAACACCTCGTAGCAGTAACAGTAGTATCCCATCGTGTTGTACATTTCCATTCCATCTAGACGGCTGCCCAACGAGCCCGTACGCCCGAGCGCACCGCGGCCCATCCAAAACCTGCCTCGTACCTTCAGACGGGGCAAGCTGCTGCCGGTCAGGCTCAGAGGAGCCCCCAGCGAAGCCCTCAGAGAAGTCCTCACCAGCCTTCTGCACAAAACTATGGCCTATCACAGGTAGAATGTAAAAAAATAACATATTTTTCTGCAGCATGCACATAATTTCTCAATTCTCCTGTTCCTAAAATGAACTTTTTAATCTGGATGAAGGAGACTCTTGATGATTTATGGGGAACCCTGACAAATCATCAACTTCCCCATTTTCCTCACTGACCGAAATTCGGGCCTTGCAAAAGATTGTTTGTTCCAGACTTGATCCCAGAATGGCTGGTATTCATAAAAGTTAGCAAATGCGTTTACTTCACAGCAATGTCCAATGTAAATGTAATACAAAACTTGAAGTAAAAGCATTTGCTAGCTTTTCTGAATACCAGCCAATGTGGTCTGAAATTGAATAGGCTGCCATTTCTGATATTGTCACATGTCTCTCATCATCCTTTCACCTAGGTTTCATCTCTGCATGTTTTGTCGTTAGTTCTGTTTGTTCCACTGTAACAAAGTATAATAGTCCTAACCCAGAGTTTAAATTTCAAAGTGATGAAGGCCATGAAATTGATTTCTTGGTGTGGTTAAGGAATTTAGCTGACTAATTCAGTCCCTGGTTGCTGTATTTTGTACGGCTTCAGTATGTATTTTGTTCTTTCGGATCAGGCACCAGCCCTCTCAAAAAGGACTGAAGAAAACCCCATCTCTTATCATTTTAACCCCATATCTTCAATCTAATTTCTTACACTCGCTTATTTCATGTTCTTGATTGTAGTTTTGACCATTGTCGCATCGTTGTGTTGCCTGTCCATGTTAATGCTTTGTAACAGAATCCCATTGGCTGCAGAACTGACCAATTGCGTCACTCTGCAGCCAATGTGTTGAGAGGGGCTGAGGTTTTTGCATGTGCTGCCTTAACCAGAACAGGTTGTTCTGAGTCAGAACCTGTGAAAAACCTTGATGAGTACGGTACCAACCATCAACACCCCATCTCTAGTGAGATAACCTTAGTCCTCCTGCATGTATGTCTTTATTGTTTCTTTGTTAGAATCAGTATCAATCCCAAAAGACATGGTCCAAGGGAAACTTTGCACATCCCAAGCCCGCGTTGACCCGCCCACGCGTCGAAAGTTCAGGCCGCGTTCAGATGCAGGAAGAGGTATTCTTTTATTGGTCATTGCATTGCTTCAACTGCAGTAGTTGTCAAGGACCTTGTCCACAAAGCCTCTACACGACTTGCCGATCCGCTGCTTCACTGGTTCCCAATCCTTTTCATTTTGTCACATTGAAGTGAAGGGGTGGGCAATGCAACCAGTTTAGTTGTGAAGCCACAAGTCCTACTTAACAGATGGGTCCAGAATGTTTCCAGGGGGGATATGAGGGAAGTGGCCCATGCCGAAGGGGATTTGGTGGTTCCTGCAGAAAATTTTATGTCTAAATTCTCTGGGATCTGATTTCTGGCCAGTCATGACAAAAAGTCATTGGTTGCCAAGAGCAGAAAGTTTTGACCTCCTCCCCCCGGAACAGGGCCTACAGAGAATTTGTAAATAAGGTCCTTGGTCTCCAGTCTGTGTGTAAGCAAGGATCTGAGTCCAAGATTTCCTCTTATGCATGAACCTCGGATCTGGTATCTGGATGCTTATTGGGTACACTTTGCTTTATCACACGATGCAGAATGTTGTTGCTGAGCAGTGTTCCCTCTGTCAGTCATCTTCCCAATGACTGAAGACAGAACTGAGTGGAGTGACTATAAAACATTGGCAATTTGTCAATTTGGCAATTTCATGATGGCCTGTTTCGATTTTCAAATGAAAAACCAACCAATGCATACTGATTCTTCTAAATTTTAATTCCTCTTCTTCAACTTTTAGTAAAAACTATCGATTTGATCATCATGTTTACACTTTTATGACCCAGGGAGGATGGCATAAATGGGCATTTCAACCATTTTGTATGCATAACAAATTTAAATATGGCTCAAAATTAAACTCGCTGCAAAACGACAGTAGCAGTAACTCAGGTTTTCCATTTCTGCCATCCAGACCCGGCATCCAGAGGCCTGTCTTTTCTCTCTGTGTGCAATTTGCATGTTTTTATCTCACAATTTTTGGAAATTTTTTCCAGCTTAATCAACCGACAAGCGAAGGAAGTTCAGACGATGTAAGCTAATCTCGCCATTTTGTAAAAATGTTCGTCACAAAACTAACTCATTTGTGACCCATGAGTCGGAATGCGCCGGAAAGAAGACCCAAGATGACGCCAGAGAACAATAGAAATGGACAAAGTCTAATTTCAAAATGGGCAGACAATCCTGAAATCAGCAATCCATTGATGGACCTTAGGTTTTCTTCTGTGCACATTCCGACTCATTTTGCTGTCACGGGTCACAAATATCATGGTTCGTTGCTAAAGAGGAATAGTCCAAGTGGTGCAGTTATTTGCGTTTCCAACATGTCAGGGGGTCGACGTGATTCCAAATCCAAAATGAGTCCATACATGGGTCTGTTCACACATAATGAGATTCTTGACAATGTCAAAGATTGAGTTATATTAGCTGGTCTTGAAATCATGATTGCCCCCCCCCCCCACCAAAAAACTGGGACCCTATTATGCAATTTATATCAAGGAATGCAGCAGTCTTATTTTTCCTCCTCCAGGAGACCAGTTTCATCTCTGCTGATCCTTTCGAATACAACAAACTACACAACATGTTCCCTACAGCTCCTGAGGGCCTTATCAAGAAGGTTCTTGCCAAGTAAGTACTGATATCTCTGTCAGCAGGCACTTCAGTCATCTCCCTCAACAGGTACCGCTCTCAGCAGGCACCTCTGTCAATGTCATCTCCCTCAGCAGGAACCTCTCTCCTCAGGCACCTGTACTGTGGAGGCATCTCGCTTCTCGGGCACCTCCAATGGAAGGATCATTCACCAACCAATTTCAGTCACTGTTTCTTGCGGGGGATGTGGCTCCTTGATTTGGGGCAGTATTTCATGAAAAACAACGTCTTTTGGGGAAATCCCATGGAAAATTGTGTAGAAAAATGTACACAGATGAAAAACACTGGTTCTGATCTACAGGACAGTAAGGAAAAGTCTGCTTCTTGCACACTTTCAGACACAACAATGACCACAACAAGTCGGCCCATGAACTGCGCCAGTGCGGATACCAGACGAGTCGCGGCGCCCAGGCAACAACCACAGCGGAGAAGATGGCGATAATCAAACGTCTGAAGCAGAGTTTTCCTCAGGTTGAACAAGAGATGCTGGATGATGTCCTCTCGCAGTAAGTTCTTGAAACTTTAAGCAATATCTTGCCTTACTTCTACCACACTTGGGGAAGCACAGATCCTGCCTCTTGTACTCATGCGCATTGCATTGCAGCAGACAGTAGGCCTACCAAACCCAATGAGGAACCCGCGAACTAACGCCACGATGTGGCACTGTCAGTGTAAGACCCGAAAGTCCTATTTTCTAACAGTATTTCCATTTACTTCTTGCCCCTAAATAAACCACTCTGTTTGGTTCGATTTTGATTGAATTGCACGGCCCTGTTTCATTTTCAATGTTCTCCATATATCACTGCTTTGTTTTGTCAGAAATGCCACAGGATGCCAATACTGACAACGTCTTTTGGGGAAATCCCATGGAAAATTGTGTAGAAAAATGTACACAGATGTTTTGACGGCGCGATGTCAACAGCGAAAAACGTGACGTCAGTACGTCATTCGGGTCTCATACTCGTTGCGCCATCTATTTATCACGCATGTTTCCCGCTGTTGTCGTAATTGTTATTCCCCTCCTACAGCATCAAACTATATTTTTCTCCAGGGTTGGCAACGATGAACAGAAAGCACGACGTCAACTTGCAAATCTGGGTTATTCCGCCGGGGGCGCGACGTCACAGCCAGCTGCCGCTGTCCGCCAAGCTGCAAAGAGGGAGGCAACGCCGCCTCGCATTCCTGAGGTGGATAAACAGAGAAGTAAAATTCAAATTCAAATTCCTGTGCTGGATTTCTCAACTACTACGTAAAAGGGGCTGTTAATTTCCGTCAATTGAGGAATCTGAGTTGTGATCCTTGGGAAAACGGAAAAAGCTATGCACTTGCAAATTGCAGGGATTATGTGTTGTACTGTTCAGAATAATCCCTGCAATTTGCAGCTTCATAGCTTTCTCAATTGACAAAAATTAACAGTCCCTTTGGGGTTGTAGAGTGGCCTAGTGGAAAATTCAGTGTCTGTCACCTCTGAGGTTCTCGGTTCAGTCCCCAGTCAGATCTGGGGTGTGTTTCATAAAGTGACTTTATGCTAATGGTACCATTAACTTCAATGTATTTTCCATTTAGTTAAAGGCACGCTTAGCTGAAAGTCACTTTTTGAAGCAGGCTCTGATCGTTATGAGATAGAGGGCGACTTTGTTGTTGATGAACAAACGCAGAAATCTTCACATAGTATCACAGTTTCACTCCAAACAAGGTGTTGTTTACCAATGACAACGCCTCTTTTTTTGTAGTTCTTAACAAGTTCATTAGTGAATTCAAGGACCACCCCAGAAGTATTATCCAGATGGCGCTCGATGCTTCCAATTATGAAGAAAGTAAAGCTAGAGTGTTGCTGAAATCGATGGAATCTCCCAAAACCAGGAGAAGTGAACCATCGTCTCGTGGTATGTCCTCGCCAAGCCGTGGTACCACGTCAGCTGAATCGAGTAGGCCAGGTACGCTCTGTATGTATGACAAGATTGTGTGTATTTATGGTCCCTACATATCAATGTAGGGACCATCTTGATATCACTGGGTAGGTAGGAAATTTTTATTTCTTTCTATCTTCTTCCACACATTCAATTAACACACGATTGCAAGAAAACTGCTCAATGACCTCAAAATCAAGCAGTACCATTGAGTAGTGAATACTTGTATCCAGGTCTGAAAGGTTAGATAGTTTAAAAAAAGTTAACTTACGATGGTTTTTGAAGACCGTTTTATTCTGAAGTGATGAAGTTAAAATATCTCCCTCAGTTT
>NMRB01001001.1:4585-31157 GCA_002633025.1 Notospermus geniculatus | reverse complement strand
CTCTCCCCTCCCTCGTCCTCCTATCCGTTGGAGAGGCCACCATCTCCCTGCCCTCCAGTAAGGACCATCCTTGGAGAGGGGAGGTGCTGGGCCCCACAGTAGATAGCCCCACCTACCCACCGAACAGGTAACATGCTGTCAAATGCGCGCACTCCCCGTGTTTGTCAGTCTGCAGAATGCGCACGCCGTGCAGTCATTTGTCTGCCCTTACTCTCAATTTGCCTACCCTGCATGTGTCCTTCACCAGGAAGACATTCCAGAACCTGACTGTTGTGTCACAGAGTCATACCCCTCCTTGCCCTTTCTTCACTCAGTTTGCATTTTCTGATGTAGGGACCATCAAATTTGCTGCAAGCAAATTTCACAGTTCTAGTTTACTCTGTGTTTCTGCAACAGATTTGGTGTGAGACTTGGCTTGAAATCGTTGCCAGGATTGTCGAGAGGGTATCCTGGTCTTAGCCATATACATGTAGGAGGAATGGCCAATGGCGATTTGGCGGATGGATAGTGCCATCCCTGGACCTGGCATAAGCATTATCTTCGTCAGCCATTAACCCAATAGAGCCCATGCCGCCCTAAACCGCCCTGCCGTGAGCTGCCTAGAAGACCACACCCACTTTCTGACAAAAATCCCCATCACCTCTATGTAGAAATGAAAATTACCAGTTACTGACAGGAGCGCCACAATCTGCCATGTCACCAGGCGCCGATACCGCCATAAACCGCCTTGACTCATTATACTGTTCGCTATTCAGCTTAATGCCGTGGCATTTCATGGTGGTTCAGGGCGGTGAAAGTTACAGATGGAAAGTGCAAAAAAATAGGCTGCTCTATTGGGTTAAAACAGGACGAGGTAGACCTTCCCAGTTGACTTCATAGATTCAAATTAACTTGGTCATCTTTTGGGTTTCAGAACCAGCCTCTGTGACAGGTGTGGTTGTGACAGTTTCGACCCCAGATTCAACTTCACGCCCAGGGTAAGCAAATTTGTAGTCTCCCATATGGTGGCTTTCGACGGAGGGGTATAGGACAATTCCAGAGGCTCACAAACTAATGCTTTCATTTTGACATCACAGGACTTCCGCCTCTACTGTGTCTACAACTTCATCAATGTCGTCTCGCCCAAGCACAGCTCAGGAACGCCCAAGCTCTGCCGAACGTCGCCCGACACCAAGTCCAAGCAAACAGGCAAAACGCCAACAACCTAAACCCAAGAAAGAGGCACAACCGAGAGCCCGACGCCAGCGTGATACGACCAGGAATGAGACACGCCCTGTGAGGGCTACAAGGTCGACTGAACGCCCGGCGTACGTCTCACCCCTGCGGATGAAACCTAACGGTCCAGATCCATCACTTGTTAAAGGACCTTCCAAAGACAATCTCCTGTAAGTTGCAGCAAAATTGCAGTTATTTCTGACAACTTAACCTGGGATATAGGCCTACCAGTATACTACACTTCATTCCACATCCGAGTGTCGCGAGGTTTTCAGCCGATATCTCCGCAACGGCTGGGTCAAATTTGACATACCATACATCAATTGACTTGTCTTTCTTGTCGGTATCTTTCTGCTATCTTTATTTTTCGCGTAAGGCCGACATAACGGATCCCTTTCTCAAAACCCATTTCATTTCGTCGTGGTGTTCAGTGCAGTTTAAACGTGCGTGATGCATTGTGTCATTTCAAAATGGCCACCATTTCGGCCGTAAACACGAACTGTGATTGGTGAAAGAACTTTTTTTTGTCACATTTATAGGGAAAATGACAGCGATGATGCCTGTAGTGGCAAAAAAGACAAATCGATTGATGTATGGTATGTCAAATTTGACCCAGCCGTTGCAGAGATATCGTTCATAAACCTCGCGCCATTCGGAAGTGGAATGGAGAGTAGTGTCCCATTACATGTTTGCAATGTAAGCTTCCTTGTTCTCTATTCTCTTACAGGAGTGATTATGTTCAGGAACATGGACACCAGACGGACCTCGCCAAGGGACCAGACAGCAACAACCTCATCAAGAAGGGTGGATTGAATGAAGGGCCACAGTCATCAAACAGGCAGGGACCCAATCCTGACCTTGCACAAGGTCCGATGCGTCTTCGAGCTGATTAAAAATGACGAATGCTGAGCCAGAAAGGGTTAAAGGCTGATGCAGAGCTTTGCATGACTTACATGAGTGCAGTGTATACAAAGTACTCATAAGGTCACCCGAAATAGGAGTATTTGTCCTAAAAATTATAACTCATGTTGTTAGGGTGTATATTGCTGTCTACTCATTATTTTATGTACCGTATATATGTGTAACCATGGTTACGAATGAAGATGAATAGTTGATAGCCCATGTGACCCTGAACAAATCCATGTGTGCTGCACATCATGCAAGCAATGCATAATGAATGGTGCACATCAGTGCGAATTATGGCCTTAGGGGTCACATGATGAGGTTCAAAATCATCTGTTGCATTCAGCAATGAATGGCCATGTAGTGCTTCACGTAAGACGGGCGCAATCACCCTCGCGCCCCCGCACGCCGGCAAAATTGCGCCGAGGAGCTCGCTTGACAGCACTCCTCGACATCAATGAAGTTCGGCACAAGTGTCAACAACTCTCCTTCACAAGTGAGAACAGCTCTCCTCGAGCCTTTGAGGAGCTCAACTGATTGAGCTCCTGCAGATTTCAAACGTGAAGCACTGGACATGTTTGCTGCAGATTAGCAGATTGTTTTTAGCCCACTTCAGTATTAGCTGAAAACTGCATATTGGGATCAGTGCAAGGAAAAAGTGGTATTCAGGATGTTCACATTGGTCTGTTCTGGGAATGGGTGTAAGAGATGCTATACATGTATCTTGCGTTAGCATATTCTGTAGCGGGCACGTTGAGTTTAGGAGGGCATGAAATAAATCTTCGCAGAATCAATTTAATGCAGCCTCCTGGCTGATTTTACAATCTGATGGCAAAGTCATGAAGGTAATGACTTTCGGTAATATTTTCTATGCTTGCAGAGAACACCGACATGTGCCAAAATTATTTGCAAGATGTGTAAATCATTGTGTATACATGTACATTGATCGTTTCACTTAGTGTGACGATACTTCTTCTGAATTAGTATTTTATACACTTTCTATTGAGTGAAATATCTTTGCTGATGGCAATGATTTTATTTATTTACATACTGTGTACTACAAATATATTATGTATATTGTGAGAAATCCATAAGCCTTAGAACCTGACCTAGTATGATACCGGAACACATGGAGTTATACACTTCCACTTTGGTGTCAGTATTTTTACAGGAGCCAGTGTGATCCGCTGCTTTGTACATGAAACTGATTCACCAATGGGCAGAAGTTTGCATGGTGTTGAAGGTGATTGGGGAATCCTGGTAGTGTAAATTTGAAACGAGAACTCCCCTTGTGACTAAGCTGTTAGGGTCGTATTCATAAAGCGGTTCTATCATTCTATCATAAGTGTAGTGGTGAAGCACACTTGGAACCGGCCTAATACGGTTCTAATGATAGAACCGCTTTATGAATACGACCCTTAGTGTTTACTGTTGGAATGCATGGGTTAGTCCCTGATGATAGCACTCTGGTTTTTTCTGGTAATTCATTCAAGATTTGAACCTTACCTTGTTAGATAGATAGTATTGTTGTAAACAACAGTCAAGTGACGCCATCAGTCATTGTTAGAAATTCCCCCACAGAAATGTTTTGAAAGGTGATTTGAATGTTACCCCTTGATATGTGTTCCTAACTTCTAAGTCTTTCCCGTCTATGGATGTATCTATCTCTTAGTCCTGTGTAGAAATGTTGTCAAATAAATATAATAAACATTGACTCTTGATGGGTCAGAAACATCCGACTTCATGCGCCTTTATTCACATTGCGTGATCTGTCTTCAATCTGCCCATACCCATGTGTATTTCTGACATAGTTCATTGCACATTTTATACTTCTCATAAAATTTATTGCAAATTTTATACTTCTCAGTTGATTCATTCTCAGTTGGTTTATTGTAAATCGTGCACTTCTCATATGACTCGTTGCAAATTTTTATTTCTCGTCCAGTTCATTTGCAAGTTTTGCACTTGTACAGAACTCCTTGCAAGTTTTATACTTCTCATATGATTGATTGCAAGTTCTATACCAGTACTTTTCATATTATTCATTGCAAGTTTTATACTTCTCGTACAAATATTGCTCTTCTCATAGAGTTACGGTATTTGCATTATTCAAGACACCATCATCACGTTGACTGAGAGGCCAAGATACATGTGTAGTTTCGTTGAATTGATTCTGAGGGTCCATCATGATGCTGAAACAAATGTCGTCGTAGTCGACATCAGAAAAAAAATGCTCAAAAAAATGCTGAATACTTTATCTCGATTTCTAGATGTTTATTCATTTAAAAACCTTACAAAATGTTGATCATCAGGCATGTACGTAAATGTACCGGTACTGTAATACTTCTATTCTTATTCAGGCACCTTCTTCGTACAGAATCTACGATGAAAGATTATTCCAACATATTTCCTACACAACCTGCATGCACACTGATGATATACCATGCTACAGGTAGGCAATTTGAACTCTGACCCCAGAAGAAACTAAAAAGAAATTTAACTACCCACTACAATCTTCATGCACACTTTAGAACTAAACATAACATCCGGGATATATTGGGGGACCTTTATTTTCAACAGTGATGAATTGCCTTGAATACACTCGCATGAAATCAATACAGGTACAAAGCCCATCCCCATGTACTGATTGAGTAATATGTTCATTTGTTAAAAATATATGCTAGCTTTGGGACACATGTCACAAGGCATTCAACACGCCTTCAGAGCAAGTCATTTGATGCACTTCAGACAAAATCGGAGGTATGAAATATTGAGTCTTTGATTCACCCCTTCCCCATGGGAACATCATAATGAAATTCTGGACTTGCATATGGCAAATTTGATACCGTAGGTTTTATGTGGCCCCACCTCTGATCAAAGTCAGGAACAACTCTTATATCTTTATTCTGCCAAGCTTGAATTGCAAATTGGAACCCTATGCAGCAAAACTTTCAACACAATCTACATGTATTCTAGCGTTCCTACAGTCAAAACACACTGATATATACATGTAAATAATACTTATAAAATATCTTGTAAAGTCAACAGTAAAAACAAGATAAATAGTACAAAATGTCCTGCCTGTAAACTTCCTTCAGTTGATACTTCTTGATACTGTGGTGTTGATTGATATGAAGTAATGATTGATGTTACCATGGCAACAATTAAGTTGTCCGAGTGTTTCCATTAGTAATGCTGTGTTGCCACATACAACCAAGGCATGTGACAGGAATGTATGATAATGGCAATAAGTACCTTTGGATATTTTATTAGTAATGATAGTGTACATGTAAGTCTTTATCAAAAACATTAATGATGATCGTAAAATGTTGACAGGACTCGGGAAGTCAGCAGTTTTATAAGAATGTTCAATGTTGCCACGCTACGCACACAACATATAAAAGACCTACATGAAATTTGCCAGTGGCCATCTTTTTGGTTGCTGTCCGTAGAAATGTTAAAGTCAAACTAAATGTAGGAAGATGGGGAGAATGGAGGTGGGAAGATAGCACACGCACATAAGTTCCTAAGGTTTCCATGGCTACATTCCAAGATGGCCGCCAGCAAATCCATCCATGTAAGTTCTAACAATGATTGCAGTGGAACCTCTATGTTTAGGACACTTTTGGGAGTGACGAATGCATTCCTTGGCTGCATTATCCATATTAAGATGTTGAAATGAACAGGAATGGCAAATTTGGGTCTGATCCTTGGTGTCCTCAACAGAGAGGGGTCCCAAGACAGAGGTGTCTGCTAAGAGAGGTTCCACTGTAATTGTACAAGTCACAGATTGAAATACCGGGAATGTTCTGCATAAGTAGATCAAAACGGAGACAACAGAAACTGATAAACCAGTACATCATTATGTACCGTACCTAACTATTAGACATTTTCCCCAAACTTTTCACAAACATACAAATCAAGTGGATATCCTTTACTTGGGGAGAAGGGAACTGCACCTAATTTCAATAACACAGTTTGCATACTCCAAACCTCATCCATCTTAAATCTCGGGTGCGTTCAAGCATTGGCCTCATTTTGCCAAAAAATTGTCTCTAACTTCTAAATTCTACTACCGTACCAAGACCAGACATATTATCCTACATAATTTAAATGCTAGAATCCTAAAAACAAACCTCATCTATAAATACCAACATTTCTCTAAGTACTTTGACTGATCACTAGAATGACATACTCAATGCCTTAATATCCTAAAGCTACGAAAATTGAACAATTCAGAATTAGATAAACTCTTTTCAGAACAAGCTATCTGAAAAAAAAAACCTGAAAAGGAACCAAATTTCATTCAGACGTCAGGTTTTTGGCAATTTTATTTTCTCATGATCGTTACGAGGCACAAATCGGTGTTGTCCGAAAAACTGTCCTTTCTAAAAATTCTTCTCAATGGTAGCTGGATCGCATTGGCGAAGACGAGCAAACGGAGGTATCTCCGAAAACGTTGGCATAGGAGTTTTTCAAGAATTGTACATAATTCTGCATGCTGCGGTTCGTGCTGTGAGATTGTTCGAGTCGGTCCTTGAGGTCGTATAAACGAGAATTAAATCGGCGTTCTGCTTCTTCCTTTTCTCGTTTCGTTCGCGCCATCTCGCTCCTGAGTTGGCTGAGTTGAGATTCTAGATCTAAGATACGGGACTGGGTGCCTCTTTCCTAAAAATAAAAAGATGACAAGTAGGATTTGAACCAGGAACCTCCTGTCTTAATGCTAGCGATCTACCGGTATGTGCTACTCCACTGTGACTCCATGCATCTAAGCAGTCCCATGCATCTAAGCAGTACTTCATGAGTTTTGAACCCACGTCCTCCAGCATCTGGCACCCTCGCCAGCATAGCAGCACTCAACGCTGAGCACTCACCTTGGCGGATATCTTCTCCCGAGCATTTTCTGCCTGTCGTCTGGCATCTGTCAAGGCGTTCTCGAGCTGTCGCGTCAGGCTTGCGTTCTCTCGCACTTTCTCTTCAAGATTCAACTAAAAATAGAAACCGCCATGAGTGACTCACAATGTTAGAACATGGCAGAGGCCACAATCATGTCACTCAAGTCTCTCCTGAAACATTTCTGGGGAACTCAAAGAGCAGCTCATTCAGCGGCAGTTTCCACACCCCAAACATGAATTATTTCTGAATCAAAAATGTCAGGTTGCATCAGAAACTTACGTTTTGCTGATGAATGACGTCATCTTTCTTGGCGATGGTGTTGAGGAGTTCGCGGCTGGTGTCGTCTGAATCTCGCACTCGCCTGTCCATTGTATCCATCCGTTGTTGCAGGTTGCGATTGTCATCTTGGGCATGACTGTACTTTTCTCGTACACCGTCGAGTTGGCCGGTCAACAAGTCAACCTACAACGAGGCAAATTGATCAAAAATGAGAACTTGGCTTCCACATATTCTGGGAATTGTGCCAGACGAGGAATTGTCTGAAGCTCGGACGGTCTTTATTTCCTATTTCAATTTCTTCTTTCAAAACACGCAGTGTGCATCCTCTACTAGATGCCCCACACACACACTCAAGCTGCCTCTGAATTAACTCTGTGTAGTACAGCAGCTATATAAATTCTAGTAAACAAATCTCGTTCAGCGAGAGCTCACTCGCATGTCGTACATGTATCCCCCAAACAGAGCAAAATTGTACTTAACACATGTACATACATTATTATAATAGGCATCTAAAAGCAGCCAAGGAAAACATGGACATAATAGTGGGGAAAAGTGAGCATATGGGGAAGTGTACAAGAAGGTGGAAAAGCAGTACAACACAAAATACAAAATAGAAGTATTTGATGTCTATCTCACCTTCCTGTTTATTTCATTAAGTAACAGACCATCTTGATCACTCCAGACCTCGGCACCAATGGCACCAGGAGGTTCGGAGGCAGATGGCTCCGTAGCACAGTCCTGGAATGCCGGAGAGCGAAACTAGGGTCTTTCTTGTACACTTTGGAAATTATTCAATGACGTTCCACGTACATGTAGGCTACTACATGTACATTGAACATGTGCACGACTTTGGGTACCGGGGGTACTCCCTACACATTTCTAGGAGGGATTGTATTACTGATTTTTTATTACCTTCTACATATCTATGTGCTACTGCAAGAATGGGTTAGGGTTTAGTGCATCATTTGGTAAAGTAGAGAAGAGGGTGCAAGTTAGGGGACTAATAAGGATCTGATTCAGAGGGAGGCCTGCAACAGAGGTTCCTGTAATGGGAGCAGACTCGCTAATACAACAGACACAAGAATTTGAAATTTTGAAAACTGTGGAATCACTTTTATGCAGGTGATATGCCACAAAGGTGCCAAAAACTCCAAACAACAAGTGCATACAAAAAGCCATGCGTCAGTAACATGGCTATATTTTGTTTGTATCTTCACGTTACCTTGGCAGAAAGTTCACCCAACATATTCGTATGTTCCGTGTGGCGCCGTTCATACTGGTGATTTTTCTCTGCAGCGTCTTGTAATCGTAACTCAGTAGTCTTAAGCAATTCGGGCAGTGGTTCAAGATCGTTTAGTCTCTGTTGCAGGCGGGTGCGGACCTGTGTTAGACAGAGGATTAAAATATTAGTTCGTTACCATGGTCTGAGAGTGAACATGTCCAATTTTTCATGTGGGATAGGAAGTTGGTGAATGAAATTTTACAAAGGGCACAATCGTGTGCATGCGGTTACGTGAACTACTGTGTGCAATACACCACTAGGCCTAGGCCTATTAGAGATTTAGATTTTACATTTTATCACCAGGCATGTTTGCTAGACCTGTATCACTATCAGATGCAAAGTATGATCTCAAAACTTCAGATTTCTTTAGAAACAAGCTTTAGATCCTTAGCATGGGTCTTATGTCTTGTTCACCAATACACCTAAATGAGTTATGACCCCTTTATGAGTTTTCAATAATAACTGAGAAAGAACTTGGACAACCATGCTTAAACTTGCTACATGTAAGTACATGTACAAAACAGAACTTTGGTCTAAGCAAGGAGATGTAAGGTTAGGAGGTGAATTTGGTGCTAAGGTAAAGGATTAAGCTTTACATGTAGGCGGGTGAAATCAGAGAGAGACGGAGACATATATACATAAGCTAGTCTCAAACAGCCAAACTGAACCACAGTCCAATTTCAAGATTTGAGTTTTAGTCTACTGGCAGAGGTTCTATGCAAGCAGACTACTGAAGCCTATTTACACAACATTATAATCAGTGATTGGCCTTACCCGCTCCAATTCTGCATCCCCGTCACGTTGCACCCTCTGTGTCTCCCTCTGCGAGTCTTCCAAACGAATTGTGGCCTCGTCAGCCTCCTGTCGTGATTGGTTCATCTGGAGAAAACAAAACACATTGAAAGTAATGAAATGGCAAAAATCACGGTGGTTCACATTTGATTTTTGTGAAAGTCAAATTTGAAGCCTGTGGCTTATGGTACAGACCCACTCCACTGTGTTAGGCCTATGTCACCTCATAATTACTTGAATTTCAATACTGTCAATTTGAAATGAGTCATCGTGTTTAGAGAATGCCAGATTATGATCATGCAAATCGGTGTCTAGCAGACGTCATGCGTCTAGACCTGCATTATTGAGGACGGGATATGTTAATATCATGCAATGGGAATTGGGTGCATAATCCTTGGCCAGACAAGGCATTCAAACATAGCAACCAACATGCAATGCCTTCAAAATGCAGACCATTTCCAGGCTAGCCTACAAGGATTCCTTCAAAATGCAGACCATTTCCTACACAGAGCCCTTCAAAATGCAAACCATTTCCAACACAGAGCCCTTCAAAATGCAGACCATTTTCTACACAAAGCCCTTCAAAATGCAGACCAGAAAAGCTGGCACAGAACAGAGAACACAAAGAGTAATACAATAGGGTTAGGAAAATTAGCTTTTCATGCAGATTTCTGAAACCAAAGACACTGATTATCAACCATCATAAATCAGAATTCTCCACAGGAGTAGGCCTACCCGGTAGATTTACCCCTAGCAAAAGATGCTTGGAGAACACTGCATGAACAAATGCCACGATGCAATATCTGACCTGAACGACTGATAACATGCTGGTCAAACTTACTCCATTTGCCAGAGATAAAGTGATCGGCTAGAAGAAAAAGATGAATGTTTGTGTTCTGTAAAACGGCGATACTTGTGACGCTTGAAACTTGAAAACACTCAGCTCTGGGTCATTCTGACCACAGGTATGTCCCATCTAGCAAAACAATGAAACACGCGTAACCTCACAATGATTTTCTTGGGAAAGATTTCACGAATTTAGTATATCCCAGGATGCTTTCTATCCCCAAGCTCTTACCTGTGTTCTGTATTCATCAACAAGATGTTCATATTGACGCAGACTGCTGCGGAGCTGCGTAACCTCGGATTCGGCCTGGGTAAGTTTGTCTTCGATGGCCGTGATGGAAGTCTGAAAGTGAATTTCCCTGGAATCAGTGATTGTCATTGACCTTGTGGTTAAAGTGAATCGACAGCGGATTTTGTTTACATTTGGCTGGTGTTTGTAAACACAAAATTCAGCCAATCAGAATGCACGAAAATTTCTTTGTTGACATTCTGGAGAAGTTTGTTTACATTTTTTCCCGAAAATTCGTCCCCTTTCAAATTCTATTTCTAAATCAAATTTTTTCGGTTTCGATTCGCTTTAAGACAAACGAAGTAATTTCTAAAATCCAACCCAATAGGTTCTCATGTCACATTCAACAGCTGAAATTACTTACCATCAGTCGTTCATTCTCCAACTTATAGGCACTAGCCTCGCTGGTCTTCTCATGGAGTTTGGCATTCAGGCCTTCGACTTGAGTTATCGTCCTGGTTTCATTCGCTTCGAGACGTGTCTCCAACTCCAAGACGCGACTGAAAATAGTCATAAATGTCGCCTATGCAATTGAGATAGATATGGAAATGCAACAAATCATCCCACATTGGTCTAGATATTTTTGTTGTACACGCACTGACTTTCATTTCACCAGTTTTCCCATTTGACCTACTACCCATCTCACCTACCAGGGTACTTCACCTTCGAGGAAAGAATTTGCATTTACAGCAGGACAGTATGTCTACCCATACACACATGTCAAAAGTCACAAATTTCTCACAGCAAAAGACGATTCTGTTTCTGTCTGAAACAACCTTCAACTTACTTTCTGAGTGAAGTGTTTTCAGCCAAAGCCTGCGCTTTCTCTTTCTGTAGCTTGTCAACACGTGATTTCATCTGGTCGGCCTGAGTCTGGACCTCGGCAAGGTGGGTCTCCCGCTCCAAGAGTTGTGAGTTGAGCTGCTCAATGGCGTCCTCGCTTCGTGTGGCACGCTGCTTTTGAACCCTGTATGATAAAATACCGGTACATTAGTAGTGAGAAAGAATACATAACCAAGTTGGTACATGGACAACCTTGTCACTTTTCAGTGACTTTTCCGTGTAGCAGAACTCCATACCTTGTCGCTTTCTTGAGTGCTTCCTTGTCTCTCTCTGCCTTCTCCCTGGCTGCCGCCAAGAGCTCCGTTAGGTGGTCTGTCTCGATCTTTTCCTGGGCAAGGGAACTCTCCAGGGCCTAGGAGGACAGAAAATAAAGAAATGATACAGACAACTAGAAGAAAGCTTAAACTAAGTTGAGAAGGAAGACCGCCCCATCAGAGATGGAGGCAGTCTTAATAAATGTCCACAATAAATCGCATACCGGTAGATTGCCCTCAGTAATATCGGATGGACAGCAAGTCCAACCAACCGGGAATCGAACCTGGATCCTCCGAAGTGTCAAGCGATACAGCCAGACAGAAACGACTCAGATGATTGGAACATACCCTAACTTGAACGGCCAATCGGTTACAGTCAGCCTCCTTCTGACGCAGCTGCTTCTGCAGATGCCCCCTGGTGCTCTCAAGGGAGTGCTGCACGCTGGCCAAGGTCAAGTTCTCATCCTAGAAACATAAAATAATGGGGGAGTGCAGTGGCGCAGTGGTAAGAGGGGTAGTTGTGGGTTCAACACCCAGTGAGTCACCACTCTGAACTTTCAGCTTGTCTGGAAGAACCAAGTTAGCACTGAATGAGCTGCTCTTTGAGTTCCCAGGAACGTTTCTGGGAGGCAGGGGCAATAATGTGAAGTGCTTTGAGCAAGTATTCATCGTATCCATGACGTAGGCCCAGGCCTACGTCGTTCTGTGACTTTGCGCGTTTTGCCCACCAGCTTTCTTCAGCAAAGCAATGAATTTTGCCCCCCACCTTTGCGTCATTACGGCGACGTCAGCAATGGCGGACACTGTCGGAGTTATGTCGTGGAAACGATGAATAAGAGTGGAAGTGGAAGTGTTAATACAATGTACTATTACAAAATACTTCATAGACTGTCCATGGTGTTCAAACAAACTGATTTGACATGTCCACATCCACATCCCTACACACGATGGTCTGGAAATTCACTCTCAAAACCAGAACACTCGGTGTATTCCGGTTCAACCCGCTTACCCTCTGTGCAGCTCCTTGAACCTTCAGCTCAGCTACATAACGATCACGATCCATCAACTCGACCCTCAACCTCTGATTAGCCTCGTCAGTCTCACCAAGTTTCTTCAGCAGCACGTCTCGCTGTTCCGACAACCTCACACTGCCCGCCTCCCGACGATGCTGATCCCGCAGCAGATGTCGCAAGGCACGGTTACTCGTTTCAAAATCGGCGAGCTTCTCCATCAAGAGTTCTTTCTGTTTGGCGATCAAGGCACTGTCAGATGATGAGATACGATGCCCCTAGAAACAAACAAAGAGTGTTTCAGCTGTTGTATTAAGTTAAGGGTTTTTCAAAATTATCTGCCCAGGAGTCCAGCAGACGGCACTTCTGCCAAACTTTTCTCGCATCCAATGATACTGTCACTGATTGAAAAATATTAGAAGAAAGATTGTTCCTACTGCCCATCTGAAGAATTTTCTTCAAATATTTTCCGTTTTTTTCCCAATGCTTTCAGAAAACTTCAACGCAGGATATTGTCTGCTTAAATCTTGGGGCAGATGAGTTAGCCAAATATCACACGGGCCACAAGAGATTTACGAGTTGATCTAGTACAGATTTCAATGGACTTTTCAGATTGGCTTACCTCTCGTAGTCTGCGGACGGTGTCCCTGAGTGATGCAACCTGTTTGGCAGCTGCCTGCCCATCGAATTCAACCTCGACCAGTTTTTTCATTAGCTCTTCTGAGGCGGTGATGGCACGGTCCATCTCTGCCCTGAAAAGGACGAAAACAAATCAAATGTTTGAAGGTTGGAATCAAAATGTGTGAAAAGTGGAATGAAATGTCCAGAATCATCTGCAAGATCAACAAACATACCTATTGTCTGCTATTTCATTCAACGCATCCATACTCCTCCTAAGTAACATATTCTCCCGTTCTGTGGCGTCAAGTTCCTGCCTGACTTCCTCCAGTTCATCTTCCTTCGTTTCCAAAATCCTCCGCGACGTATCCAACAGGTCGTCCTTTCGTTCGATCTCCCTCATCGTCCGTTGTAAATCGACCTCATTCTTGAGCGTTCCCATCTCTGACATCAAACTGTCGATCTTTTCCTCGTACTGCCTCATCTTGGTGTGGACACGGTCCTCGTCGTCGGTAGAAAGGTCAGCGAGTTTCATCGTGGTGTCTTCGAGTTGGGGTTGGATTTCTAGGCGATGGGATGGGCCCTGCGGACACACAGAATCAAGATTTGTGAAACCCTCAGTCCAAATTAGGGAATATAAAGGACACTATTTCTGTTTACAGTGGTATTGGGCCAAAGGCCCCATCAGAGGGCCGAAGGCGCGATCAGGGGGAGCGCGAGGTGGGGGTTCCCTCCCTCATTCGAAAATTTTTGGGAAATAGGATAAAAGACACCATTTCCAGGCATCTGAGATTCCCATTTAAATGTAAAACAAGACTCAAATTTGGGTGCCCTTAATGAGGAGGTCGCCTTTTCTCCACAGAAAGATGTCGCTGCGACCGTATCAGGCCTTTTCATTGTCTTGAGGACGTAATCTCCGTGGCAATGTGAGGTGCGAGCATGAAGCCACAACGTCACGGCAGTGTGACGTTGACGTTCCGTACGACGTCACAGTGGAAAAGTGGATACGGTCGCAGCGCCATCAAATGGTAGAAAAAATTAGGCGACCTCCTCATTTGGGCTCTGACGTTAAACATCATTAATTATAAAGGCCTGACACTGCACTTTGACGAATGCTCCTGAACAAATCAATTACCGGTAACCTCTCTATCCAGGACACCCTTGGGACTGACAGAAGCTGTCCTTAATAGAGGTGTCCTTATTAAATACTAATAGAGGAGGACAAAATGAATAGAAACGACAAACTTGTTGCTGACACAAACTCACCTGCCATGTCAACTTTGTCCCCTTTGTTGTTTTTCCCGGCGGTGGTATCCACGGGCCCGGCCCTGGACTCCTGCTGCGGCTGCGAGACATTGCCGTACTCCTTTTTAGGTTGCTAGATTGTACTTTATTTGGTTCCTGAAAAGAACAAAATGGTCATCTAATACATATAAAGCAAATTCGCCCCGATCTTTGTCACGAATGTTCTCTGCAACCGCTGCATGGAGGGAGCTGAGCGATACCTTATTCGATTGCTCTTGATACAAGGAGTGATCTTTTCAAGGTTAAAATTTTAAAATCGGCCAAACTATGCTTTAAGAAGCGTTTTTCTGTCAGATTGCATCAAATTCAAAAGCAATGACGTCACAAACATTGTGTGACGTCATGCATGTCATCACCGTTGCCATCTGAAATCTGCATCACGTCTTCACGTCACTGAGATACGTCCGCAGCTGGGCTAAGTAAAAGTCCACAAAGTACCGTGTCTTAAACCCGGTTTACCGGGTACTAAAGCTAGTATAAGATAAGTATGACCAGTTCAATGGGTACCGTTCAATGGTCCCTGTGATCGTGCAAAATAGATACAGATAATATTTGGCAAATTTTATGCAGTGTACAGCAGGAGGAAACCAGAGTGCCCGGAAAAAATGCATTCGTCTGGAGAGTCACCCTCTCTATGAGAAGAAGGGATCACACCCGGAACCTCAGAGATGACAGGCGCTAACATTTCCACTCTGATAGCTCTGATAGCCCAAATCTTCCAATTAATTGTTACCACGCCTGCCTTTACTTCCAAGCTTGCACAATGAGGACGGCGCAGTACTAGCACCACACGGCGTCGCTGCGAGCGTTGTGACCAAAATGTCGTTTTTCTAACGTTATTTCCATTTATTTCTGGCATGAAAATAACCCGTTTGCTTTGGTCACCTGAGAGTAAAACTTACATCATCGTGTAGCAGATGAAATTTTCTTTTAATCTCATTACGTTTTTTTCTTAAAATAAGAGATACGATGGTGATAATAGCAACGTTTTTGTGTCATTATTTCTGTAGAAAAATGTACAAGTCATTTTCTCATGACGCAACGTCAACACCTAAAATGACGTCAATGACGTCGCTCAGGTCACATCGCTCGCAGCGCCGACCTGTCGGGATAAAAAAATTACGCCATTCCCATTTCCACTTAATGTTGGAGTCATTTTGCCTCCCAGCTCTGACTTAGGAAGACCATGAGTCAAATGAGTATTTTGTTGATACTCACAGTGATGGAGAGTTTTGTCGGTGTGCGACTCCTCGCTGACTTCTTAACATGGACATGAACTGGTGTGTCATCTTGAACATGAACATGGACAGGTGACATGGACCTCTCCGACTTTCCAATCGTCATTATGGATGCTGTACCTTTCTTGTGAAGTCAGTCTGTTGTAGTCTTTGTCTGAAGAGAGAAGGATAACATGTCAGGGAAGAAAACCTAATAGTTCTTAATCAAATATGAGTACCACCAAAAATAGATTTTAAGCCATTTCAGTGCCAGCATCGCAATATTGCAACAGGAAAAACAAAAACCCCAATAAGAAGTCCACTTTACCAATGCTCACTGTCTGCCCCAAACCAGAGATCTGAATATTTTATTCTGCTGCATATACCACAATAAACTGTGAAGATTGTTAATCCACCAGGCTTATTAATGTGGACAGCGGTATTGAATATTTAGGCATACTGCTGGGCCTAAACAGTTTGACAGACAGGGGAAGCAGCATGAGACACCCTCACCAAAATTAATTACAGGCTAATTAAGGGCCAATCATGTAATTACTTGTGTGTGCGCCAGATTGTAACAAACAACTAAACGATGTGGGTTTTTTCAAACAAACCTATCTCGACCCAAAACAATCAGAACCACCACTAACAAAACTAGGCCTGCTCACACTGAAATTCCAGGTAAACTAGCAAAGGTCTTCAGCATTTGGATTGGCATATAATGACCCATTATATTGACATTGATCAAGATAGTCAATCCTGACAGATTGACAAATTGAGTGAATTGAACCATGAACGTGACAATGTATGATGAATGCAATGAATCGGTATTCAATAAACAAGGTGCCTTGATCAAGCTTATGTTGAACGTCACCTATATATCTTGCATTGTCAATGTCAAACCTTCAGTGAGACTTCACATTGAATCACCTTGAATAGGCTGCAATATATCAAATCCATGTACTTCTCAGACAGATCAGGGAGGTTTTAATAAGACCTCACTCCCAGATCTCTCCTCCTAAGGTGTGACATGATTAGTACAAACATCGACCTTGGTCCAGAAGACCAAACAAATGAAGCTATCCTAGGCCTATTCTATGGAATGCGTGACATAACGTCACGACACGACGGTCCTAACTCAACTGACTGGTCAACTTTCACTCGATCTTTGCTTCACTGCATCTCTCTCTGCCATCTAGGCTTGATCCCCCCCCCCCACCTCCCAGGCCAAGAAGACTGCAATTAGCATGATTAGCCTAGGCCTACGGTAGGCCTGTTCAATTGCAAATAAATAGGCCTAATTAGGCTTTTCCGTTTTA
Source organism: Notospermus geniculatus (assembly GCA_002633025.1). Classification (NCBI taxonomy): domain Eukaryota; kingdom Metazoa; phylum Nemertea; class Pilidiophora; order Heteronemertea; family Lineidae; genus Notospermus; species Notospermus geniculatus. Next base: position 14,089 of record NMRB01001001.1, on the reverse strand, counting down.
AGTTTCACCTTCCAGTTCCATTCCATCACCACATGATGATCTTGCAAAACTAGCATCAACTAAACGATGTCAGATAGGCCTAAGGGCCTAGGGCTACGTACATGTAGGCCTAGGGCAAAAAAAGTATGCTAATAGTGATAGTGATAGTCTGTATCATGCACTTTGCTGGTAGGCCTGTAGCTACACAAAATAAAGGCCTATGTACACTATCAACATTTCAGGACACATGGATACAGTACACACATGCTTGTGATTGTGCTACTGCTGCAGTGCAGACGAACACCAAAACCCGCATCACAAAACCACTGCAAACTTGAAAACCTTTCAGAAAAATAACATAAAAAACAGATATGTCCTACCTGTAGATCAAATTCCTACACTTAAATGCCTTTGGAATAAAATCATGAATCAACGTGCAGAATTTGGGGACAAGTTTGGGCAAAGAGACGTTGGAATTCAGGGTGATTGTTGACAAAACTGGGTTTTAAATAGACTGGTCCCCTGTCCGCTCGTATTAGCCGACAAACTCCTCCGCAGCGCCGTCCCGTGAAATCGTCTGACCTCTGCGTTGGAGAGTGAGGAGCAGAGGATAGAGGATCAGTCTTGGCTTTGAAAATGTAACGAGCAATACGATTGGTTAATCCAGTTGTGTACAAAATGAGCAGAAGCACGTGGCTCTTCCCATTTTCATCAAAATTATTGGAAAAAAGTGCGTTTCAGCGGTGAGAATTTGAGAAATGCATAGAAATGATGGTTATCATATTAAGGAAGACTGTTGTGTTCAAACCAACGAAACTTTGCTTTTTTTTGCTTTGTTGTCTGATCGTACCTGTGAAAGAAAAAGCAGAAAGTGTAGGCCTAGTGTGTTCTGTCATGTGTGTGTCCGAAAATGAATCACTAAATGCATGAAATGCAGTGCCACTGTACATATACACTGTACATTCACTGATCGATTGTCGGATGGTAGTTGTGCGGGTCCAGACAGTTTATTCATAAATGATGATTGCGCTCTGGTGCGTTTTGCCTGTGAAAACATCAGGCTTAATAGGCAGTTCTTCCAAAGAAAAAGAATGATGAATTGATCATGATTTAAGGAAAGAAGATTGCGGCTAGGGCTAGGGGCCTAGGCCTAGGCCTACCTTTACGCCGCGCCGCTGGTTGGTAGGCCTATGTCAGTCCGGGAAAAGTCCGAATTCGGAAACGTTTCCAATTTCGGAAACGTAAAGTGTCCGAATTCGGACTCCGAGTCCAAATTCGGAAGCGCTTTCAAAAATCGATTTCTTCACGTTATGATCACATCCGGGACTTTGCGAGTCATAATTCGGAAACGTTTCTGAAGTCGGACTCTCTTTTGTGGCAGTGCCAAAACTGTCATCCGGGAGACTTTAGAGTCACAACCGCCACAGTTCAGATTAAAAGCATCAATATAGTTTCTAACGGGATACTAAGCTGTTCCTTTTGGTTCAGGTAATAACTGATAGCCTGTCCAATGCACTGAATGCCAGTCCAGCAAGGTACGCCGGGGTTCCCAGCAGCACGCCGCAAATCGAAAATAGACAGGTGCTGCCACCTAGCAATAGGTTTACGAACCATCCGATCGCCGATCTTCATAGTCCGATTTGAATGCAAACTTAAAGTTTCCGAATTCGGACTCGTTTACCGCTTCCGAATTTGGACTCGGAGTCCAAATTCATCCGAATTCGGACTTTTCCCGGACTGATAGGCTGCTAGGCTAGGCCTAAAAAGCCCTAGCGCAAACAATAGAAATTCTATTGTTTGCGAGGCGCATGCACTTTTTTGCTCGCCTTAAATTAAAACAGAAGGCCTGCTAGCGGCAACGGCATTGTCTACATCTAGGCCCTGGTCAATTGGTCAATGAATGAAACTGGCAATAGTGCTAGTGCCATGGCCTGGCACACGAGCTGTGCTACAGCAGGCCTCATTGTCATTGACAGTGCACCAGTAAAATGGTTGGGTGCCAGCTATTGTCTGTTGTGTGACATAGGTGTACTTAAATTGTCGAACCCATCAGGCACCAATGCCGTCCATGAATTTTTATTCCTCACAGCAGAGATTTGATTTGTTGCAACAACTGAATTAATATAAGATGATCTTATATTTTCAGATATCTGGATCCAGACCATTAGAAGTGAACCACAATGAGTAAACTCCCTGAAATATCTCCGGAGCAGGGGGAAGAATCTGATCAAAATTCCCCCCAAGAGAAGAAACACAAACAGATGTTGGATGAAACTGACAACATGTCATCAGGGGAACGTGAGGAATACGTCGTGGTTGCTGGTGAAAATCTTGGCAAATTTCTGTCAGCTTTTGAGCTGGGTACTGACGAATCAAAACAATGTTTGGACGTTGGATACAAAAAGAAGAAAAAGAAACATAAAAGTGAACACAAAGAGGAGAGAGACTCACAAGGAAAGCAACAGGGTGCTGATGTGGTGATGTCAAAAAGTTGGGGTGAATCCGGTGTGATAGATGTTTTTAAGGGTCATTTTTCAGGAAGTTCTGCAAGTTCAAGTCCTGAAAAAAAGGAAAGGAAACATAAGATTAACTACACCGTTGAGGGTGACTTGTTGGAGAAGACGGAAAAGGGTGTGTGTGATTCGTCTCATTCCGATGGGGATCTTGTACCGGAGGTGGCTATTGGCGAATTAGAACTTCATCACAAAAAGAAAACGAAAAAGAAAAAATACAAACACAAAGATGAAACTGAAAGTGATGCACTGAATGAAGATGATCAGGACTTTGTTACAGTTGACGAAAGTTCTCAATCTGTGGAGCTAGAAGGAAGGTCACGTAAAAAGAAAAAGAAAAAACACAGGCACAAGGACAATGAAAGTGATGCGCCGAGAGAAGACTCTCCTGGGTCTGTTTCTGTGTTTGAAGATTCTCAAACTTTGGAGATAGAAGAAAGGTCACCTAAAAAGAAAAAGAAGGACAAGCACAAGGACAATGAGTGTGATGAGCTGAGAGAAGACTCTCCTGGCTCTGTTTTTGTGAGTGAAAATTCTCAACCTTTGGATCTAGAAGGAAGGTCGCCTAAAAAGAAAAAGAAAAAACACAAGCGCGTGGATGAAACTAAAAGTGGTACACCGAATGAAGACGATCAGGACTCTGTTACAGTTGATGAAAATTCTCAATCTGTGGAGCTTGAAGGAAGGTCACGTAAAAAGAAAAAGGACAGGCACAAGGAAAATGAGAGTGATGTACTGAGAGAAGACACTCTTGGCTCTGTTACTGTGTTTGAAGATTCTCAGACTTTGGAGCTAGAAGAAAGGTCACCTGAAAAGAAAAAGAAAAAGCACAAGGACAATGAGAGTGATGTACTGACAGAAGAGTCACCTGGCCCTGTTATCGTGTGTGAAGATTCTCAACCTTTGGAGCAAGAAAAAAGGTCACGTAAAAAGAAAAAAGACAGGCACAGGGATAATGAGAATGACGAACTGAGAGAAGGCTCTCCTGGGTCTGTTTCTGTGGTTGAAGATTCTCAACCTTTGGAGCTAGAAGAAAGGTCACCTAAAAAGAAAACGAAAAAATACAAGCACAAGGATAATGAGAGTGACGTACTCAGAGAAGACTCTCCTGGGTCTGTTTCTGTGGTTGAAGATTCTCAACCTTTGGAGCTAGAAGAAAGGTCACCTAAAAAGAAAAAGAAAAAACACAAGGAAAATGAGAGTGATGTACTGAGAGAAGACCCTCCTGAGTCTGTTTCTGTGGTTGAAGATTCTCAACCTGTGGGGCTAGAAGAAAGGTCACCTAAAAAGAAAAAGAAAAAACACAAGGAAAATGAGAGTGATGTATTGAAAGAAGGCTCTCCAGGGTTTGTTTCTGTGATTGAAGATTCTCAACCTTCGGAGGTAGAAGGAAGGTCGCCTAAAAAGAAAAAGAAAAAACCCAAGGAAAAGAACAATGAGAGTGATGTACTGAGAGAAGGCTCTCCAGGCTCTGTTTCTGTGATTGAAGATTCTCAACCTTTGGAGCTAGAAAAAAGGTCACGTAAAAAGAAACAGGACAGGCACACGGATAATGAGAACGACGAACCGAGAGAAGGCTCTCCGGGCTCTGTTACTGTGGTTGAAGATTCTCAACCTTTGGAGCTAGAAGAAGGAAGGTCGCGTAAAAAGAAAAAGGACAGGCACACGGATAATGAGAACGACGAACCGAGAGAAGGCTCTCCGGGCTCTGTTACTGTGGTAGAAGATTCTCAACCTTTGGAGCTAGAAGAAAGGTCACCTAAAAAGAAAAAGAAGGACAAGCACAAGGAAAATGAGAGTGATGAACTGAGAAAAGACTCTCCTGGGTCTGTTTCTGTGGTTGAAGATTCTCAACCCACGGAACGAGATGGAAAGAAAAAGAAAAAGCACAAGCGTGCTGGTATGTCAGAGAAAGGTGATACAGACTATGTTTCAGTTGAGGAAAGTACCCAAGATGAGGAAATGCAGGTTGATGGATCAATGCGCCATATTAAGAGAAAGAAAAAGAAAAGAGAAAAACACATGGATGTTGAAATTGATGTGTTGGACAAAGATTGTCAGGATGATGTTCCAGTTCCACTTGCTGAAAGTTCACGTTTGTGTAGTGATATTTTTACATTTACTGACGATTCTGGTTGTGAGTTGGATTCACAGAATTCTATGTTGGATAACGAGGGTAGAACTTTTCACAGAAAGTACAAGCGAAAAAATACTGAGGATGAAATGTTTGTATCTGTGGAAAATGTCGGGGTACCTCAGAAGAAGAGGATGAGAGTGGAGGGTGTTGGGGATGAATCCCAGTTGATGAGACAGAACACGGATATGATGTCTGAACGTTCCGACAGTGATGGTGCTGATCATGGTGCACTGGGGAAGAATTCAGAGAACATGACGTCAGTCTTAGACGTATCGGGGTTTGTTACAGCAGCGGGTAATACCAAAGTTGCAGCTGCCAAGGCCAAGAGATGTTCGCGATCAAAGAGGAAAGAGGGAGTGAGACGGACAAGATATGGCCGAAGTTGTAAAAGTGGTGCAGGCATTAACAAAGGCGGCTCAAAGACAGGCGACAAGGAAGGGTCTGGTACGTTTTCCTGGAGCCTTTTAAAGGTGGCACTAATTCTGCCAAATAATTCAGATAATAGACCATTCTCAAATTGATGTAAACGACAAAGATCTGCACACTTTCGCCGAAATCTCAACCACAACCTCGGTCTGAAAGAAACTGAATGACGTGACACAGACAACCCCACGACAGTCACGTCGAAGACGTTACATCCGACTCGACCATTGTTGAATCATAGATGGCGTCACGTCAGCTAATTTCAGATCGAGGTTCTGGTTGAGATTTCGGCGGAAGTGTGCAGATCTGCGAATTTGAGAATGGCCTATTCAGTGACTTTTCACATCAATACAACATTTACAATGTGCTTTGATTCACGTATTAGGGGACACATTGGCGCAGTGGTTGGAGTGATGGACTCGTGACCAGTCAGCCGCGGGTTCAATTCCCTGTCAAGTCAGCACTCAGTTCTCTCAGCTGGTCTGAAAGGATCAAGTGAGAACTTGACTTCCCTCAAAACTTTCTGGGGGACTGTGGAAATAATGTGTTGCACTTGGTGACCGACCTACATGTAAACAGTGGAAAGCACTGTATGTACAAGCTCAACGTTGACGTTAGAATATTTTTTGCGATTCACTGGCGAGTCCTGTTCTGAAACAAAAAAGCTTGATCCCTGCCTCTCTTTCAGACATGAAGAGAGTCCACAGCAATGACAACAGCAGGGATTCAGACCATCTAGCTGGGTTGAGGGAGCGACGAAGGGACGCCGATATCCTGACGATGGAGGAAGCGGTGGCTAAAATAGGTCGAACGATGAGGAGTACGACACATCAGAATTACTGGAAGGAGATTACGCAGCTGCTTGATGAACGTAGTAAGATTTCTGAACAAATTTTGACATCCTTCAGGATTCAGTTAGGATTGTCAAGGAGGGGAGAGAGAAAAAAAATTTCAAGTTTTTTTTGAAAAAAAATTTTTATAACTGCTCGAGAGAACCGTGCAAGAAAATCTCGTCATTTACTCTCCCGTGGACAGGTGCCTTAAGTCCCGAAGGTTACCGGTAATAGAGAGGTTCCACTGTATGCAATTTTCCTCAAGGAAAAATTCCATTTCAGTACTTAGAAGATGACAGTATTTCTGCCATTTCAGACATTTCGTACCGTACAGGAAGATGGGCCCCCTGGGAAGACAAGATTTTGACCAAAAACTGGAACACACTGATTAAGGTAAAAAGTCTGAAAAAACTCCTTCGCAGTACGGTATATAAGAAAACTGGTTGCAAAGTACATTTACCCACCATTGCCACTTAGACCAAGTTTTTTCTGTGCATATCCCTAATATTTTCCCTTGAATTAACTAAAATATTGACATTACTATTTCAGGAATTGAACCTTGATGACCCAGTACAAGAAATCTTTTATGCCCACCAAGAGGGCACCCCACAGATTGCGGCAACCAAGAAGCTGCTACGTGAAAACCAGTTCTATCTTCGTCTTTGTAAGTAGTGGCACTTCAGAGTCAATGGCTGGTATTCATAAAAGCTAGCAAATGCTTTTACTTCAGGTTTTGTAGTACATTTACATTGGACCTCACTGTACAAATCTTAAGTAAAAGCATTTGCTAACTTTTATGAATACCAGCCAATAATCTTACACTAAAGAAAGTCCTGGCAGGGGCCTCTCGGTTTCAAGTGTACCCATCCCTCATTGGTACAGGTAATTGAGAAGGAAACTTTGTAAACGTTGGCTCTCATGGCTATACTGTAAAGCAGGAAAATTTCGCGTGCAGGAAATTTTTGCGAATTTCGCGAGAGTGTATGAGTCGCGAAAATTTCCTGTCGTGAATATGAGTACACGCAAGTGATAAATACGGTCCGTGAAAAAAAAATGAAAAAAATGGCAGAGACTCGCGAAAATATCCTGCCGCGAATATGTCTATAATTCTTGATTCGCGAAAATTTCCAGCCGCGAAATTATCTTGCTTTACAGTATCTAGGGATGCCAGTCTCCTTGTGCAATGCTTAGCTGCTGATTAACAAGATTGAAATATCCTTCCTTTCCTCTTCTCCTGCAGGTCATGGTCTCCTTCGGACTGGCCATAGTGTGTACCTCAGAGCTAAGAAACTCTTTGATCCAAAACATATAGGATTAACGTAAGTATTTTAGAATCAGTGTCAGGCTTACGCTTATTCCTGTCGACGCCAGTAGCAATGCCATTGAAGACAATACACTTGCCAATTCCTGTAATCCTAGGGAAACCCTGTCATATGGGAGGGTATTTAGTTGAAAAATAGTACTAGTCATAGCGATCGATACAAATCACTTAACTGCAGCGCCATCTAAGATTATGTGAATAAACTGCACGTCTGCCAGTATTGAATTGAAAGACAGGTCTCAGATTGAGGCCATGTGAGAAAAGTGGACGTCAGTGGAAGTCCATTTCATCGTTTTGTGTTATTGATTGCAACCTCCCCTGCTTTTTAGCTCGAAGATTACAAAAGATGAAAAGGCCCTTTTTGAAACCCTCCTCGAGAGGCACGGTAGAAATTGGGTGCTAATCGGACAAGAAATGGGCTATTCTGCAACAGCGGTCAAAAATCTTGAAGAAGATCAACAGAAAAAATCTGGTATGTGAATGATGATACGCTGCCCTATGCAGCATCTCCACTTATGATCAGTGGGACATGGTCAATTGAAATAAGAGCTCTGTCTCATACTAAAAGTCCTCAGTGGTGTAGAGTATGGCTGTTTCTTCAGTCATACATGCTCCCAGTGCTCACAAGTGGAGATATCTTAGGATGATAGCATAAAAATTAGTTGGGTCACCGAAGTTCAAACTTGGGATTTCAGAGGCGACAGGTACTATGTGGCCACTGCACCAAAGGATTATTTTTGAGGGGGGAGGGGTGATATCCCCCTAAAATAACTTGAGGGGGTATATTTGTGACAGCCCAAATATTATCAACACTGCTATGGAGCCCAGGTTATTTCGATATCGTGTTTTGAGAATTACTCACTCAGAGGAAGCTTGATAAAGCCTTGTTCACACTGCAGGTGCGGAGCGATGGGAAATTTTTCGCGCCTGATTGTTTCCACTGTTAAGCTACAGCTGTTCACACTTGCGTGCAACGCGATGGGGTAAGAAGGCTTTAAGCCTTTGTTTAGATCGCACCGCGCCTGCGGTGTGAACAAGGCTTTAGGAGGAGCAAGAGGTTGCTGATTTGGTCCCTCTTACACTGTAAATTACCGTGCCATATTATCATTTTTACCTCTCTAGTAAACCTTAAACCATTCACCCAAGAGGAGGACGAGGCCCTGATTGAAGCAGTCCATCAGGCAACGGGTCAACAAGATGTCAGCAGAGAGTATCACCAGTTACCATGGAAACGCATCTCTCAGGAGGGCATCTTGAAAGAAAACCGACGTAGCAGGGATCAGTGTCGTGAGAGATGGTTGGTGGATAATAATTTTGTGGGATTTAGAAATGGAACTTGAGTTTTGATTATATTTGGTCCATGTTAGTGAACTTGAGCCTGGTTTTATACATCAGTACTCAGCTGTTATTGATGTAGGAGAAAACCGGAGCGTCTGAAGAAAACCTGCACTCTATCGTTTACATAACCTGTTGCATGATATAGTAGGTGTGGTTACGGACCATAGCCAATCGTGTTATGGTCTTCTCAGCTATAAAGTGGTTTTGGTTTTCAAGATAGGGGTGCGTGGTCACTTGGTATAGTAGCCTATTCTACTGTATTTTGTACTTTATAGTGCAAAATAGGGCTAATACTACAAACAAACGTACTCCCACTGAACACAGGTGGAGAGGCAACCTTTTTAGCACACCTGGTGAGCTTTTGTGGTGATGTAGCATCCGTTGACATCGACGTCCGTTAGCAGAGCACATTTTGTAACCGCTGGTGCTACTGACACCGAACTGTTTCAGTCAGTTTTGCCATTTGAGAGCAGAGTTTAAAAGTGTTTCTTTCTACAGGCTGAAGTGTCTTTGTTGGGAAGTTGCAAATCCAGGGAAAAAGGAAAAAAAACCCTTCGATACAGCCGACCAAATAAAACTGATCCAAAGGTAAGAACCCTGCCGTGATGAAGTTATGACATTGAATTATTTACAGTTTTGATGCCGAAGTTCGTGAAAGCTTGTTACAGAACATTCAGAGGTGTTCTTGAAATGTAGGAGGAAACCAGAGCTTTTAGGAAATGTAGGGAAGATAGTCTTGAGGAAGTACCCCTCTTTCCATGAGAGTGGGTCATAATTAGGACGGCACACACGTGTACGTGCCACACTGCATTTGTTAGTAAATCCTTTGTTATTTTCTACCATGCTGCCTCCTCACAATCGGCCCCACCGGAAATTGCATCGCAATCTGGCCAAGTGTGTGTGTGAAGGCCCTGACTTTGTAGGTGTCAAGAGGGACCAGTCCTTCCTGTGTGCACTGCC